>RJWH01006876.1:0-22304 GCA_004363575.1 Solenodon paradoxus | reverse complement strand
AGCCTGTAAGTTGAGTCCAAGCAGCTTTTCCTTGAATTGGAAGTGTTCTTTGATTGTCTACACTTGGCTCTCAGACCAGGAACAAGATGGGAGTGAAGCCATTGCCCAGCCCGATGGCCCATTTAATGTGAACCCCAGCAGACCATATTCTTTTTTCCAGCTATGGATTCTGCATTCTGAACTGGGAAAGACAATAAAAAGTGACATGGGAATGGTCCTCCAGAAGACAATTAAAAACTCCTTGCAGAAAAACAAACACATGATACTATCTCCAGATTTGTTTCTCAAAT
Source organism: Solenodon paradoxus (assembly GCA_004363575.1). NCBI lineage: Eukaryota > Metazoa > Chordata > Mammalia > Eulipotyphla > Solenodontidae > Solenodon > Solenodon paradoxus. Next base: position 22,014 of record RJWH01006876.1, on the reverse strand, counting down.
ATTTATGAATTCATAACTACATACATAATTATCAAAAATCTGCAGAGACTGTCACTAGAGGAAAACATTTCTAGTCAGCTTCCCTTTCCTAGCAAAAGCTTACATGGAAGCCAATATATGAATGGAAACTGTGGAAAGCTGTGTGGGTCTAATGGTGTGGGAATCTCCTTGTCCTGGGTTCATGTTCAGGCTGATACTGTCCCCTAACAATGCAGTGCTCAGAATTGATTCTAGGGTCATGAGATGGGAACTCAGGAAATACTTGCTAAGACAGAATAAAAATTTTAGTCACAGTTTTCAGAGCCCCTTCAAGCATTATATATTAAAAAGAGAGATGAAGAATCTTCCTGACACAGATTTGATGATTATCTCAGAGAGGTCATTAGGCTTCCCCAAAGTGACACAGTTGAAAGAGGAGTCCATATGATCAACTGCATTTCCCACCATTTGATTCAATTGAACTTACAGCATCACAGTGTATTACAACTGCTCAAAGGGTCCCAGGGCCAATTAACTTCATATGTCAACATTATTTATCACGTATGTTTTCCGGAATGTTCTTAGTAAACACATCTATACACAAGGAAGGGAAGTGGAAAAGTTCTCAGGATAAGGAATAAAGAAAAGGGGATTTGGGTGAATTTTGGATTTTGTAGGGCCCTACCACTAAGAGATCATGATCAATTCCTTATTGCTTTAATGCTGACTGGGGTGTTACCTATACATTAGGCTATTGATCAGAAAAATCTACACATGCAGCTGTAAATCTCTATGCTACATTTATACACCGTTCAGTTGTTCTTCTCTTTGGAATCAATAGAACACCAATTATACTTCTCTTGATCCCTTGGGGATATTGAAACCTACTTAGGTCTTTGAATAGTCTATGGTCCCCACTGAAAATATTACTTTTAGGATCCACAAAAATGGCTCATTAGTAATTATTTCACTCATATGTGATAAATAGAGAAACCAACAAAATGAACTTAATCAAACAGAAATAGACATTTAGTCAATAAAATCAAATTAATGGCTTAAGAGAGGGAGGGAGAGGGAATGGAAAAGTAATCAATTGTATGGTGAAAGAAGAATTGGATTGGTAGTGATGGTGAACTTGATATATTACGTACAGATGATGATTTGCAAAGATGCACACTTTAAATATACATAATGTTACGATGCAATATTCTTCCAATAAAATTAACTTAAAATATTACACTTGCCTGAAAGCCACATCTGGGCTTTGTTGGTGAAATAAGAAGGAGGTAGCTAATGCTGCAGCAATATTTATTCACAAGTCTTTCTCGATTTTATTGTGATGTCCTCTCTTAACATCAATACCTAGCATTTGATTAAGCAAATAAATGAATTCATCAAAGAGTCAATGATTACACACTTCTTTTTATTCAGGTTTGAGTTTATATAGCTAGTCCATTCTAGCAAACTAGGTGATTTACTAAAGAGTTAAAAGAGACTTCTGATAAAATAAATGTAATGATTAAAATAAAACACACAAATGTGAGCGTGTTCATTTACTCTGGAGTCCGTTTCCCATGCTTCAGATGAGCTCCGGGTATAGTAATTAAGTTGGCGTCCTGCTGGGCAGAGTCCTTCCTCGTCACTCTCATGCTGCTTCCCCCTCTCTCCCCGGTGACACTGATAGACCTCAGAATGAAGATAGATACTAATTATTTTCCACCTTTACCCCTCACTGTTCAAAGCCCTGCCTGATGTTTTGACTGTGACATTAACACAGAGCCCATTAAAGCCATGCAGAACGAATGAACTCACAAGAACACAGACTTTGTTGACTCAAAAGATACAAATAACACAAGCAAACCTGTTTAAACATTTTATTGAAATAGCATTGCATAATAACTTTACATAGAATTAGCGTGCTTATTGCTACATTAATTTCACCACTAACATTTCAAGTCTATCCTTCACCATACAATTGACTCCTTTTACCCAATCTGTCCACCTCACTCCCTCAACCCTTCTAGTAACCACTCGTTTTTTTCTGATCAACCAAAGATCTATTTTTTGTTTTATTTGCTTTTTCATTTGATTTCTCTGTATATCACATATGAATGGAATCACGCAGACTTGTTGTCTTGCTCTTTCTGACTTCTTTCATCTGCATAATTCCAAGTGCATTCATGTTGAAAATGACAAATACTGATAGAAAATTTTATTCACTCTATTTTTAATTACGGAAGAGAGAACGAATAATGCTGCTGCATGTCCTACATGGGGCAGCGCCGTCCCAGCGGTCATGGGAGCTTCTACTCATTGCTGTCTGCTTACACAGATCGGATCATCTGTGAGCCACTCTGGGTCCTCATGTCCACAGTCCTGCTGCAAAAAAAGCGAAGCTCTGGAGAATTATGTGCTAGATTTGATGAGCATCTGTGTGATTGAACTTGGTAAAGATTTGAGGATCCAGGATCCAAGATGTGCTGTTAACCGATTGTGCCCTCGAAACAGCTTCCTGCTTCTACACTGAGAAGCTTAGGAATGGCACCTTGTATCACCCAGTGAAGAGTTAGTTTCCAATAGAATAAATACTCCCGTCTCAAAACAGAGAAAACAAGGAAAAATCAAAGCAAATGAAGTTTCAGCAATATGTAAAAATGAAGATGGCTTTGTAACAAGGAATCAGGAAAAAATGAGGAAAGTTTTGTGGTCTGAAAACATAACAAAACTCTCCTTCCTACAGGACTTTAACATGCAGATCGTGAGCTCGTTAGCCAATGTCCCTGTGACTGTGGACATCCCTAGAGCTACATTAGGACAGAACTGGAGAAAGTCACCACAGAAAAAAAGCACTTTATGCTTCCTTTATGTTAGATCTGACCTTCAGATAGGGTCAAACCAGCAACTTTCCAAGAAGCCAGCAGGAATGAGAATATCCTGTTTGAAAAGAGCAAAGGAAGAAGCACTTCTAACTTAGGAAGTTTTATTTCATTTTATTTGTTTACTTTCGGTTGCTCTCCTAAGCCTAGGTGGTGAATACAGGTCCTTGGGCTTTACATGGTTCACACCCCAGTCACTGTTAGCAGCACCAGGGCACACCCCTCCTGATCATCTTACCATGTTATCTGTTACCAGATCATGACCTCACCATGACCTCACCATGCCTCATCCATGAACTCATCCATGAACTCATTCATGGCCTTACCATGCCTCATCCATAATATATCACTCATGGCCTCACCATGATCTCATCCATGACTTCATCTACAGCCTCATCATGGCCCTATCCATGACCTCATTCATGACCTCATCCACGGCTTCTTCCATGATCTTATCCATGACCTCTTTTAAGGTTTCATCTATGACCTCATCCTTCTTCCTTCTATAAGAGTTTCCTCAACCTGGGTCCCTCCTTAGAACGTATTTTAGGTTTCTGACTAAACTGTACACTTCAATTTTAGTTCTGTTTTATTCCCAAGTAAACACATTTCATCTTGCCCACTAACTTTACTCTTTTCTTACTGCAGTTTAGCATATAATCAGCATACTACTTTTACAAGAATCTGCAAATTAATGTTTTTTGTTTTTATATTTAACTCGTTTTATTGAAGAAGCATTGAATCATAACATAATATAGGTTTAAGTGTGCATCATCATCATAAATCCACACCTGTATATAATACATTAAATTCACCTAAACTCTTCCATTTCTTCCTTCACCAAACAATTTATCCCCTCAGCTCACTTTACACTCAAGCTCTGCACTCACATGGGGTGAGAGAGACAAACATTTCGTTACTTTCATAGATGAAGAAACCAAGACTCAGAAAGTTTCAGTGACACATGGCCACCAGCTCATAACGGCAGACCTGGGACCAGACCTCAGTTTTTCCACATGTTACTAACAAGATGTTCAGTGACAGCAATGTGTCAGTGTGCAGCAGAGATAGTGAGATGGGTGATCCCTGTGCTAACGTGACTCGGCCATCGGTGCCTGGTTTTTGGTTAAAGATTATTGTTCATACTTCTGTGAGAGTGTGTTTGGTTGAGATTAGATTTAAATTGGTTCACTGAGTAAAGCAGTCTCTCTCCCTCTCTCTCCACACACACATGCATTATATATACACATATATATGATATAAGAATATGTAAACCTATACACGTATCCTATTGGTTCTACTTCTTCTCTGGAGGACTCTGACAAATAATTAGTTTCTCTGAATTAACAAAATTCTGATTCATTGGTAGCCTTAAAAAGTCATCATTTATGGTTTTGCAAAGTCTAAAACAAGGAAGCAAAGTTAAATGCACAATGTGTGGTTTAGTGTGTAGAGAAGGATTATGAATAATTTTTGTTTTTAAAGAGAAGGAAGGGAAAGGAGAAAGAAACCTTAGGAAGGGAGGAAGGAAGGAAGGAAGGAAGGAAAGGGATGGACTAGTGCTCAGAATATATTAAACTCTTACTCTTTTTTTAAGGAAAGGTGCAGGCAGGAATGAAGTGAGCAGGCAGGCAGTCAGGAAGAGAGAGGAGGAGGAAGCATTTTATTTTATTTCCATATTAGCTGTTCACACTGGTTGCTTCCTAGCAGCCCCCACTCCCTCCCTTGCTCCAGACCCAGGATGCGAACCCAGGGGTATGTATGTTGCTTGTGCTCCTTTGGAGGTAATTGACCTAACTGCTCCTCCACCAGGGCACCAGGATACTTTTTACCTTTGAATTGGTGTTCAGACTTCACTCTTGGATATGAAGCCTGAGACACATTTGCAATGTGCTTATTTTTATCTTGGTTTACATCCTAGAACTAAATATGTCATGGGATCCATTTCATGCTCAAGAGTTGCCTTGTTAGAAACTATATTCTGACATATGCCAAAGACTGTGTAAAGAGAAATCCATTGAAACTCTTGGTCTTGCCGTCAGAGTGCTACTGGGCACTTTGTCCATTCACTTCTGGGGGAAAAGCCGTGTGGTTCTAAGTTGCATGACCTCAGTGTTTGTCCTGGGTGCTGCCTTTCCTTTGCCTAGAAAGGGGTTTTGGAGCAGGGTGATTGGATTAACTTGAAGACAGGGACCATGTCGTGTGGGGTGCACCAGGGGCCTCCCAGGAGGCAAACGGAAAACTCACCAACCGTAATAATCAAACCAGCCCTTTAGGCAATGGGCAGACGTGTGACCATCACTGTCCAGCGTCCACAGTGTCTGAGGAGAACTTACTCTGTGACGGTGCTTAACCTCGCTCCCACGTTGGAATGAGGAGCAGCTGTGTCCATCAAGTCTTGTGTGCTGCTGTCTTCCCGTTTTTCTCACCGCTAATAAATAAGTGCAAAAGGCATTTCCTCTCTTGAGTAACTGCAAAACACCACTTCCTGGGTAAACTGCAGGATGAAAGTCAAGCAGAGTAATGAATTTGGGAATCAGATAGTCCCCAGACATCCAGGACCATCAGACAAGATCTCCCTCTCTCTCTCTCCTCTGTCTCCCTCCTCTTCCTCCTCCTCTCTCCCTCTCTCTCTCTCTCTCCTCTGTCTCCTCTCTCTCTCCTCTCTCCTCTCTCTCTCTCCCTCTCTCTCTCTCTCTCTCTCTCTCTCTCTCTCCCTCTCTCTCTCCTCTCTCTCTCCCTCCTCTTCCTCCTCCTCTCTCTCTCTCTCTCTATCTCTCTCTCTCTGTCTCTCTCCCTCTCTCCTCTCTCTCTCTGTCTCTCTCCCTCTCTCCTCTCTCTCTATCTCTCTCTCCCTCTCTCTCCCTCCTCTTCCTCCTCCTCGCTCTCTCTCCATGTGCACACACATATGTCTTATATAAACATTAAAAGGTATATATGAAGAAAAAAATTGGCTAAAGTAAGAGTTTATTTATGACAAAGATGTGGATACTTCTTGAGGGCACAAAACACTTCAGATGGCTGTGGTGTCATTATGGTCAAATCTTTCTGGAGAGCTGTGCACACATGCAGGGAGGCCAGGAGAGAGGAGACAGCAGTAAGTAAACCTGCCTTGTCTCCAACTAATAACCGAAGATTAAAGGCCAGACAGTTCTGGGGGCTAATTAACATTCTAGGAAGGGAAGTGTGGTTATTAATCAGGAAAAAAATCATTAAAAGCACTCTTACAGTTAGAGCAACTCATTAAAAAAGTCAGATTTTCCGAGAGTGGCCTTTATCTACTGCCTGTTCTTCTAATGAATAAAGGACTTTGTTTCGTAGCAACGAGCCAGGAAGGGGCACAGCGTCTACATCCTGGGTCCTTCCAGGGAAGTCTACCCAGTGGCCAGTCAGAAGGACCCAGGATGTAGATGCTGAAATAGAGACAGAGAGATACAGACAGAGACAGAGACAGAGACAGACAAAAGGAGATAGAGACAGAGACAGGTAGAGACAAAGACAGAGACAGAGAGAGACAGAGGTAAATACTGATATCTGAATGCCATTCTCTCTTTCTGAAAACAACTCCTTTTGAGAATTTACTTCCTTGCTGGCTGAGCAGGTGCTGCAGACTGCACTGAGCACAATTCTCAGGGACCCCAGAATGGGAAGGAGTCCCGCTTCTGCTGGGTCTCAGGCCGCCAGGAGGCGGGATCTGTCGTTTGGAAGCTCCAGCAGCCTTCCCCAGCCTCAGCTCTCCTCCCGAAAAGACTGACCCTCAGGGAGGGGCTGTGACAGGACCTGCGATCCTAAGAGGGACTGGGGAGGCAGGGGGGGCCAGGGGTCATATTGGAGTGAGGGGGTCACTGAGACAAGGGTTGGGGATGAAGTGTGGGCAACTAGGGAAGGAAGGAGGCTCGGGTTGGAAGGATCCGAGTCCCCCGCAGGCTGCCCTCCCCGCTGTCCCCAGAGATGAGGCACAGGGGTCCTGGATTCTAGTCCCCAAGGCGCCCTTCGCCCTGAGGCAGCGGGAAGCCAGGTGAGGAGCCTTTGGTGGTCATAGATCCTCCACCCAAGGGCTCTGGGAGATGCAGGGACAGAAACTTTGTCCAGGGGCATGGCTGCACTGCTCCTAGGTCCCCGCCACTGTTGTCCTGAGCAAGAGTTCTTGAGCACAGCGTCCCCCACCAAGGCGCAGCAGACAGCCTCCACGCAGCAGTGGAAGCTCTTCCCTGTCTGCAGTCTGGACCTGGATCCACATCCCAAAGCTGATGTGCTGCAGTTCACCAGCCCGTCCCGGTGGGGCCTGGTGCCCATGCCACCCTCAGCATGGCTCGCCTTCCTCACGCTGAGCCCCTATTCCCCGTCTCAAGGTCACCTCTTCCCTAAGTCACCGCAGCTCCGAGCGCAGCCGGTCATGCCGGGCAGAGCGCCCCAGAGAACGCAGCCTGGCACCGCAAGTCGGCCCGCACGCGGACCACCCAGCTCGCTGCGGAGACGACAGGAGAGTCACGCTCCGTGCACAGGAGGTGTCAGGGCCTACCCGCACCCCTCCCACAGGCTGGGGAGAAGCGCCGACAGTGACGAGGCCGGGCCGACGCCCCAGCCGGCAGGAAGGTGTGCGTGCCCCAGCCCTGGACCTGGTGGCCCTGTGCTGCCGTCGAGTGGGCGTCTCCACTGAGCCTGGTGGCTATTCTAAAGGTGACTTTTCATCAGTTTTCTCCTTTGACTCCAGTCTCAGTCTCATATTTACAGCTGATTTTGTCTCGGGGATTTTTGTGGGTTTGGAGGAGGACCCAAGGCAGCAACCTGATCCTGGCCACCCAGATGCCACCCCGTGCCTTTCAGCTGGACCCCTTCTGCAGGGGGCACCCTCCTCCTGATCTGTCTGCACTTGGGCTGCACAAGGGCATCCCTTCTCCTCTGCCCATCTCGGGCTCTGCTCCAGGAAGCCAGGCCCTGTGCAGGACCCAGGAAATCCCACACCCCATTGTGGGTTTACATGTCTTCTAAGCAATTTTCAGTCATTCGTTTTGAAAACAAGCATCTGGGTTTTGTGTTTATCATCTAATAAATGACAGCTGTAATTTAAAAGCACTTTATGTCCTAGGACTCCACGATCTTAGGAGACAGCCAAGAAACACATTCATTTTGCCTTATTTTCCCTACTATTGCATCTTTCCATGGAGGTAACCGGGGTCATTTTTGACATAAGGCCTCTTTTGGGGGTAAGTCTATTTTTAACTCTATACGCAACATAGCAGCAAAGAAAGACAACTTGATAAGAAAGACAGGCTGCTGGCGACATGGGGTTCCAGAAATGGGAGAGGGAAGCTCTAGTGAAGGGCGGGCGTTCTGTGGCTTCTCAGTTTCGTTCTCACAGGCTGGAGAGGAGGACGTGGAGGAGCTACAAAAGACAGATGGACCCGTAATCACTCAGTGACCACGCGTCCCGGAACTGGGGGCTCCTGCCGTGTCCCCGCGGGGCGCACCACCCAGGGCGGCACCCAGACCCCTAATTCCTGCGCTCACCTGTCACCTGGGATGACGTCATCCTGCACCTGAAGGACTGTTCCCGGACACAAAGAGGGTGACTGGGAGCAGGTCTCCGTAAACCCCGATTCTCACCGGGGTCTTGAGCCAGCGTCCGACCCCCAATTCCGCAGCCTCCGGGCCCTTTCAGGTCTGAGGGAGGAGGCGCTGCCAGCGTTTCTAGAGACACGGTGGCCTTTCCTGACCCGTGTCCCCTCCTCCACCTCGAGTGGAAGTTGAAGGTACTGCAGACGACAGTAAGCTGTTTGAGTAACGTTATTTTTCTTCATTAACTTTGATTTCAATGCCTCCTCAGCAAGACAGCAGAAACAAGAGGTCCGAAGATTAGGGGCACGCAGCACCCACTCTGATGCTCCTCTAGGTCCTGGGAGAGTTGGCGGGTGACCTCCGCTCAGGGTGTGTCCCGAGCAGCCGCTGAGACGCTGTCCCGCCCTCACTCGGACCCTGAGGCATCAGAGCCTCCCGGTGAACAGGAGTGAAATGGGGGTGATTTCCTGACGTTTAACGTCCAGGAGGCAACGTGCAAACCCAGCAGCCCTGGATCTGGGGGTGCTTCGTGCGTCCTGTCCCATCTGCATGGCTGACACGGGTCACCTCTGCGCGTCCTCATCTGCCAGCCAGGGCAGCAGGCGTCCCTGGGCGTCCTGCAGATGTCATCACTTGGGGGGTGGGGACAGGCCCAGGGGCGCTGTGGTCAGCGTGCCCATCCACCCCTCGTGCTTCTGTTCGCATCTCCTCATCGGCCCCAGCACGGGAATTATTTGGCCGCTTGTCTGTCTTCTTTGGAGACAAAGAATTCAGACACCTGGGGACCATGACTTCCTTCCCTTTGTCTCCACTGCACATCCCTGGAGAAGTCTCCATCTAAAGGTTGCTGAATGAATGAATGAATGGATGAGATTCTACCCATCAAAATGCTCAGTGTTTCCTTAATTGATAACCAGCACAGAGATCCAATAAGGACCGTCCACAGGCTGTCTGCTGCCCACTTGAAGAAGCAGATGTCTCAGGCAATGTCCACCCACCAGCTGGCCTGCTCCTGGTTCCCAAGACATGCCTCATGACCCCTATTTCTAGAGATTCTTACTTTTCCTCTACCATCGCTTTCTCCAACAGCAATTGCCCCACAAAGCTTGGAGCCATCATTGTGTAAAATTAATTAAGTATGTTTTGGAGAGTTTATTTTTTAAAAGTCTTTACATAGCTTTAGAAACTGCAAATTAATGCATATTTTAATCACAATGAATTAAATATGATGAAATCTTATAAATAATTGCTCTAAATTGTGTTTGCATCTTGTTCAAAATTATTTGAAAACCTTTAGTCAAGAGTAGCACACCACCACTTTTTTAGATTTTAAAGCTTTTACTTAATTGTACCTCTTGAAAACAAAACTTGCAGACAAGATGATCCTGAAATTGATTTGTATGAAAGCAAATGAGAAATATTATTATTTGAATTCCATAATTGCATTTTTTTAAATGTCAATTTACGTGAAACAGATTTAGATAGAATTACACTTGTTAATTAGTTGCATTTGCATATTGTGCTAGAATGTGTTAATATTTACATGTGATGCCCTTGATCAGAAAACTCAAACATACTGAACTCAGAGAGCAGAATGCTGGCTGCGGGATGCGGTGCTAGGAGATGTGATCAAGAAATAAACTTCCAGCTAGAAGATGAAATTCTAGAGACCTCATGGATAGCATGATGCTTATAGTTAATGACCTATAGTATACACTTGAATTTTGCTCAGAGAGAAAATCTTAAATCTGCTCACCACAAAAAGAAGTAGTAATTACCTGACATGATGGAGGTGTTAACTCACCCTATGGTGGTGAGTATGTTTCAATATGTAACTGCATCCAATCAACACATTGTACATCATAAGCCTACACAGCGTTCGATGTCAATTATCTCTCAGTAAAGCTGGGAAAAAATGAATAAAGCCTCAAATCATTTGCAAAAAGAACCCCATTCAGGCTTCCAACATCATACACACATATAGAATCTCTACATGTACCTCCTTTGCAGATAAGAGCTAAAGCTTAATTTTGAGGTCTTGGCACAGCTGTTATTGTACCCTCCTTCCTGTCCCCACACCTCATCTGCTGCCCCCTGGGCTCTTGTCATCTTACAGTGATGACTTGGAAGCAGCTCACTGTGAGTAAGCAATCAGTTCATCAGAACACTCAGCCACTCCCACGTTTTTAACTTCCTCATTTCCTCATGAAAAATTGTAACTGCCAATGACTATCATAAGAATTTATTCATATTATCTGTGTACACTGAACAATAAAAAGTCAAGAAAGAAAAAGATTAGGAGAGTAATTAAACTTGGCAATTGAATGGGTAGTTCACACAACTGAGCAAGGATATAAAGGAAGAAAATGAGATCCCAAGAATCTCAGTGGCCTTGTGCTCTCCTCTCTCTCTCTCTCTCTCTCTCTCTCTCTCTCTCTCTCTCTCTCTCTCTCTCTCTTATATTCATTTTTTCCTTTCAAGTACAAAAATATGTTTTATGAAGTCAGGTGATGAATAGCACGCTGTCAGAAAAATAAAATATGTGTAGGTGAGTAAGGGCAGGGCTGGCACAGATAAGGCAGGAAAAATGTTGCAGAGAAAGAATTTCAAGTTAAAATTAATTCTGTTTAATTAAAAAAAAATACTCCTCACCATACTTAGAAAAATAGGAGTTCCAAACAATAGCAAAAAACAAACAATGCTCATTTGTTATATTTATTGGCAAAATAAAATAGAGCCGGTGTCTTCTCGAGGGCAATTTATTACACTGAGGAGAAAGAAATATGCAACGGTGAGAGGCCTTTCTTCACTCACGCTCTTCCTCTTACATCCCTTGTACTTTATTCTTTGAAATGAAACAGTAGAAGTAAAGAGAAAAGCAAAAGACATTTGTCAATGAAAAATAAGGGTGTAAACTCATTGTGAATAAATGCAGCATTTTACTTAGAATGTAATCTTGATTCTACCTGGGTCCCAGGAAGCCTGCTGCTGAAACTGGTCACAAATAAGCCAGGGTCTCCTGAGGAAGAAGATGACGACAGAGAGGACCCAGGGTTGTGCAAGGGAGGTTGACGACCATTGCACAAGGTGGAGAAGTGTGTTGAAGGGTCTGAGGTCAAACATTGTACTTTCCAGGACACTCAGAGCTCCTCTGGTCTGCTCTGCCCTCTGAAAGTTGGGATAATAATAATACTATCTGCTCTGTGCCTGCCTGGGAAGGCACATGAGACAGGGTCAATGGAATGAAAATATGAGATGTGTTATGAGCTGTGTCCCCTAAATGTGACATGTTGAGACCCTAACCCTTGGAGATGGGACCCATAGTAACTGATGAATCAAAATGGGGCAGTAAGGGTCAGACCTAATCCCATCTGCCATGTCCTTGCAGAAAGAGGACTCCTGGACAAAGCAATGCTGGCAGAGGACAGACCACAAGGTCATCTAGGAGCCAGTAGAGTGACCTCAGGAGAAACCAACCCCTAAGACCTTGACCTAGGACTTCGAGCTCCCACACTGTGAGACAGTAAAGCTCTTTTACTTTGTTTTTATCTTTTTGTTAATTGTACTGACCATGGCATCAATACATGGGACATGGCATCAGAGTATTATAAAAGCTTCAGGTGCGCACCATTGTAGATCTGTATATGCTACAGTAAGTTCACCATGATTCCAGTTTTCCCTTCACTGTGCATGTGCTTTCCTCACCTCATGTGCCCGTCCACCCTCCCCTTCTCTTCCTGCACCCACTGATCTACTTTTATTGACTGAAGCTTATTGTTGTTTTGATTAAGTTCATGTGTTAAATGCCTAGTTTTGTTTGATTTAGTTCATGTCTTTGCTTGACTTCTCTACACGCCACACATGAGTGATATTATATGATGAGTTTCTCCTTCTGGCTTATCTCACTGAGATAATCTCCTCTGTGTCCTTCCATGTTGCTGCAAATGACAGAACTTCATCTTTTTGATGGCTGAGTAGCATTCCATTGAGTAGAGAGACCACATCCTTATCCACCCATCTGTCCATGGGCACATAAGTTGTCCCAGCCCTTGGCTGCTGTAAACACGGAGTCATGATATGTGAGCCTCATCGCCTGCAGTGTCTGGCTGCGGAAGACTCAGCAAACAAATACAGGATGCAGGTCACTATACAAATGTTGACTTGAATAATGTACAGGCTTTACATGCGATGTGATCATTTCCGAACCTCAGTGTGGCCCCCGGCTTCTCATCAACATTTTTCTCATGTTTTCACCACACTTTTCAAGTGAATACATCATGACTTCAGATGAACAATGAAATTTCCTGTCCTGCCCATACCTGCCTGGTGATGGCATTCTTCCTACTTACCAAAACCGATTTTACATCCACTAGCCCTGATAGCAAACTTGAAGAGGATTAAGAGAAAATGAATGTTTATTAATGAAAAGGGCAAAGATCAGGGATACAAGAGAGTATAATGAGACATTTTTCCCCTTAAAGCCTTAACTATTTTGCAGGTATTTTATACTTTGCGAACGTGTTAAACATGTCAATATTTATACTATGCAATGCTAGCAAAGAATTTGAACCATGATGTATCACACACAATACTAATTTTAAAAAAAAAAACCGAATTCATAATTTTATTATATATAAATGCCTTTACTCTTCGAACTCCCTAAGCCACAAAAATGTGATTTATTTTTCATTTTTCCTGCTGCCTAAAAACCACTTAAATTTCATCTTTGTTGTTTCTCAGAAGATGGATTACTTGGGTAGTGAATTTGGATCAGAACAGAAGCCCCTCTCTTCTGCCTATAATTCATTTCCACCTGCCTTCCCACAGACACCTGCCCCTTTCAATAACCTCTGAAAATTAATTATTGAGACCCTCAAATCACAGATTTGAGTTTAAATTCTGAGTTGAGAGCAAAAACTCTCCAAAGGTTACCTTCCACCTGAGAACTCCTACTGTGCCCTAAAGCAAGTGATTTATTTTTACTCTCTTTTCATATCACCCTCAAGTGATGTCTTCAGAGACTAACGTAAATTCTATTTCAGAATCCATGGTCAAAATGACAAGACGTAGGGAGATCCCCAGTCAGTGGTTTGGGAGTTAAAACAAAACAATAGAAAACAGAAACCTAGGTTGGGGCAAAGTGTTAATGGTTAATAGGGCTCTGTCATCTGGGTTGGTTGTCCTTCTTTCCGACTCTCATGACCCAAGGTCTTGACTCGGGATCACCTTTCAAGACTCTTTCTTTGCCTTGGAATGCAGAATCCCGGAGGGTGTGCAGCTATGCTTGTCTGTGGGTTCCTTCCCACACCACTCACCATGCGCCTGGGACAGCACTTTCTGCAGGCAGAGTCTGTGGGACCAGCTGGTGAACCTCAGTACTGGCAGAGCAGAGAGTCAGATGGACAGATGGAGATGAGACCCCAGGACAGAGACACACACTCCGCCCAGAGAGTGGGGGTTCTGACCCTGTTTTCACAAGACCAAGCTGACCTTACTTGACCTTTTATTCCCCACCTGCTCTGTTACACAACTAGGCTGACACAAAGGGAATATTGCAAATAATGATGCTGTCTGCTACTCAAGAGACACTTTGCCCCCAGGGGCCTAGTCATTGTTAGGAGAACCAGTATTTCATTTTAGCAGAAACTCTTGACCAACTTAGAGAAATCAGCATTTAAAAAAAAATAGTACTGAAAGTATTACAATGGTGTCAAATATAATGCATGTTTGTAAAAAAAATGTATTGCTGAAATGTCCTTTAAAATGAAACCAGTGTTATGGCAGAGCCTCCAGGCAATGAGAAGACTGACAGCTGGGCACTCAGAAAGTAGAGAAAATAGTACTTTACTGCAAGCACTGGTGCTTTGTAGACAGCCCTCACCGTGGGGCGATCTAAGGTCTCCTCTGATGGCCATCCTACCCCAAAATCTGGCCACTCTATTCACATAATGGTGTAATTTCCAAGGGGTCAGTTTGATACATAATCACTTGTAAATCCCTTCTTAAATTATTTAGCATACATTCTAACACAGTGCCTTTAGAAGGACTACCACCCATGATTGTGGACAACAGTTCCTTCCCAATCAATGTAGATGCAAGACAAACACAAGGAAATTTTCACTTCACCCTTCTGGCTGCTCCCCTAATAGTGATTTAGATGCCTCTTAGCTTTGAGGGTACATCAGTATAAACCCCTGACTCGTATAGACACTGCAGGGAGAAAGTGAATTTCTTCAGATCCCCAGATGTCCACAGCACCTTAAGCCATATGAAACCACCACGGAACTGCAGATTGAGACTCAGACTCCATAACATTCGCTGTGAAGCAGAACATTCATTCTCACATTCACACACATCAGTCCAAGTTTGACTTCCACCAAGGAAAGTCCTTATTCTCAGAGGCAACAAGGTTGCCTAAGGGGTGATCAAGCCCTTTTTCTGCCACGAATGATGGGCCTGAGCTGAAACTGGTACCTTGGGGACACTTACCAATCAGACATCTGGTCCGAAAAGGCTTTTCTCTCCCTTATTGAGTCTGCCAGGGCACAACAGGAATCTAGTCCCACCGGGCCCAATATGGACTGGGACCCAGAAGTTACCTGGTGGCACTGTCCCTCCAACTCAGGTCCGAGCAGGAAGACTCACCATTGGCCCCCATCAGTGGTGGCAACAAAGGACCAGCACAACTCATGGTCTTCCAGGCCAATGTGCCAAATGTTATGGCAGAGCCTCCAGAAGACTGACAGCTGGGCACTCAAAAGTAGAGAATGTGGCACTTTATTGTAAGCACCAGTGCTGGCCCAGCGTTGTTAACCAAAGCTGAGGAACAGGGTGGGGGGATCTACAGGAGCTCCTTTTATACTCTGAGGTGAAGATTCACCTCCTTGGCTATGTGTGGTTTCTACTGGCAACTCTTAGAAGTTATGCACAGCTGCAGAGTAGGGAGGCGATGCTTGTTTGTCCTTAGTCATGATAACGGGACGTAGCTGCAGTCTCCGCAGCACTGTGGGAAACTCACAGCAGACTGTCTTTTGCATTGGAGTCAAGGAAAAGGTCTTCTCCCAAACCTAGACAGAGTCCAAGAAAGAGACTCTCTGACAGTGACTCCAGAAAGTGAGAGGGGACCACACCGGTGTCAGCTGCCCTGGTCCTCAAGTACTGCTGCCCAGAGAGAATTGCTGCTGCCAACGCCCCGCAACCCCTGCCATCTCATTCCCCACAGAAGAATCCAGGGGATGGCTCACACCCATGAGTGGGAGGGAGCATTGACTGAAGGAGGGGGAGTGTATGGGGTTTTAACTGTGCATTTCTTTTAAAATCTGCAGGGAGCACATTCATTTTCTCACAGATTGGGTTCTGGAAACATGAGGAATCAGAGTACAGGTGGCAGGTTGTTTACTGGAGATCATCATCTATGAAAGAGGGAGGGGAAACAGGATTGGCAAAAGGGATATCCCACTTGTGATGTAGAAGAGACAAAGCTGCTCTTGCCAGGCGGGGGACTTGGTTACAAGTCTAAATGACTGGAAACTCAAGGTTATTCCTTAATTGTGCATTTAATGGAGCTGAGGTGCTCTGGATTTTGGTTCAAGGAAGAATTTTTGAGCATTAGAGTGAAGTTTTATAAGTTTATTAGAGAAATAGGAGGAGAAAAAGGCAAAGCAAAAGCAGGAGATAGAGCCTTCTGAGAAGAAAGGATTTTACTGATTGCTATGAGATTCCTACATTTATACCCCTCTATCAACCTGAACAATGGCTATTGATATTGATAAAGGAGTGCTTTTAAATATCAAAGACCAGGCTGATAGAGTGAAAGTTCAAAATGGGATGCTGCCTACCTGAGTCACCAGAGAGTTCCTTTCCTGAGGACTAGAGGCCAAAGAGGTCAAAGCTTATCTCTAACTCTTTGGAAATATTCAACTTAATATTTTACCCAAGACAACAAGGAGCCTGAGACCACGAAAATGCTGGGGGCCACTTCGAGACCTAGGGAACTTCCTGGACAATCCCCTTATTGTTGCTTTTGAACTTCCTTGTGAGCTCTACTCTCTTGCTAAATAAAGACATTAGAAAGTGGGTCTGCCCAGAAGCCCCTTCCCAAGAGTATAAATCCAACCAGTCTGCAGTCTGCAGGGCAGTCCTCCCTGCCAAGAGCCCCTGAATCAAGACCATCCTGCAGGTGGCTCCACTTGAGACAGGAGGAGGGCATTCTGAGAGATTTCTCAGTTCCAAAAGTCCTGGGCGCCAAAAGGAATTCCATGCCCTTTTGTTATTCCATCTATAGGTGCCTCTCCATCCTTTATGCCTGTCTGGTCCCATGTTGAGTTTGAAAGTTCACTACTGAGATTGTAGATATGCAGAATCCCATAATAATGCGCCTCCCAATAGAATCAAAGACGCGAATGCAAACTTTTATGAGATCAGGTAGAGAAGTGTTTAGAAGGAAATCTGTAGTCTTAAAAAAGGAAGATCTCAGAGTTACAAGATAGACTTCTATATTAAAACACTGGAAAAATAAGAACAAACCAAATTCAAACTAGCCAGAGGAAGGAAACAATGAAGAACAGAGTAGTGGTAAATGAAACAGACAACAGAAAAGCAATAGAGAATGAATATAAAGGCTGTTTCTCTGAAAAAAAGTGGCAAACCATCAGTTAAAAGGATTGACAAGAAAAGAGTAGACTCTAGACACCATTGATAAATTCCTAGAAAGACATAATGTGCTCGGACAAACTCAAAGAGAAACTGAAAACCTGAATAGGTCTATAACAAATGAAAGACTGACTTGATAATTACAAAATTAACTACAAAAAAAAGCACAGATCTAAACAGCTTATTTGCAAAATATATTAAGTACTACAAAACCATTAATGTGAATTCATTGCAAATGCTTAAAAAATAGAAGAGGAGTGTATAACTGAAATGCTGGAAAAAGATATTACAAGAAATTAAAACTACAATTCAATATATATTATAAATATATTCCCCCTATCCTCAAGAAAACAAGCAGTAAACTGAATCCAGCAATAAACAAAAAGAGTTATACATCATCATGCTCAGGGAAAGAAGGCTTTCATAGTGGAGAATCAATATAATAAAATAAATTAATAGAATAAACAAAATAAGCCACATGATTATCTCAATTAATAAAAACATTTGACAAAATCACACCCCCATTCCTGATAAAGACTCAACAAACTAGGAGTAGAAAGTAATTTTCTCAATCTAATAAGGGGTGTCCTACAAAAATCCATAGTTAATATTAGTAAGAATGTAAAACTACATGTTTTACTCTTCAGCTGATGAATAAGACAGAGATAGCTCTTCTTACCAATTCTATTCAACATTATACTGGAAGTTCTAACCAACAAAATAAGGCAAGAATAAGAAACAGAAGGCATCAATATTGGAAACAAAGAAGAAAATATATCACTTTTCACAGAAAGCTTGATCTTTCTTAGAAAATTCTAAGGAATTCACTAAAAATATTAGATTTAATTAACAAGTTCAGCAGTTACAGAATAAATTTTGCAAATCAATACAAATATTTGTGTTTTATATACTTCTAATGAAAAATCTGAAACTAAATTAAGAAAACAATTTTACTTACAATAGCATGAAAGGAATAAAATATTTATGCATAACTTTAGTCTCAAAAGTGTAAAATTTATAATGTAAAAGTTGTAATACATTGTTGAAGAAAATTAAAGATCTAAGTAAATGGAAAAACATCTCTTGCTTAGAGATTGTAAAACTTAATGTTGTTAAAATGAAAATATTACTGAAATTGGTCTACTGATTTGCTACAATCCCTATCAGAAGTCCATAATGCTTCTTGTTAGAAATTGAAAAGCTGATACTAGTGTTCATATAGAATCATAGGAGACCCTGAAAAGTCAATATAATCTTGAAAAACAAGAAAATACTAAGACTCATACTTATCTTTAAAACATGTTATAAAGGAGCAGTAATTAAGACAGTATGGTTTTGGCATCAGGATAGACATATAGGTAAATGTAATAGAATTGAGAAACCAGAATTTATTCTATTTGTCTACAATCAATTAACTTTGACAAGACTATGAAGACCACTTAGTGGAGGAAGGGAATAGTCTTCTCAACAAATGGAGCTGGGACAACTAACTGGATAACTATAAGTAAAAAATGAGGTTGGAAAATTATCTCATACCATATATAAAAATTAACCCAACATGAGTCAATTACCCAAATATAATAGTTAACACTATAAACTATTAGATTAATATGCAGGCATAAAACTATGACTTTGGATTTGACAATAGATTCTTAGCTATAAAACCAAGAGCATCAAAAACAAAATTCAAAAAGCGATAAATTAAATTTCATCAATATTAAAACTTACATACTCAAAGGGCATCATCAATAAAGTTCAAACATAATCCACAGAATGCAGAAAATAATGCAGATACTATGTCTGATAAGAGAGTTACATGAATAAAAAGATGATCTAATTAAAAAGTATGCTTTAAATAGACATGTCTTCAGAGAAGATATAAAATCTACCAATAAGCACATGATAAGATGTTTGACATCACTGATCATTAGAGAAATATAAATCAAAACTGTAATGAGACACCACTTCACCTTCTAGGATGACTGTGATCAAAAAGTCAGGTTGTAGCCAGTGTTGTGAAGGCTGTGGAGAAATCAGAACTTTCGACTTGGCTGGTGGAAACAGTTTTTTTGGAGAAAAGTCTGATAGTTCTTCAACTGCTTAAATATAGAGTAATCATGTGATCCAGCAATTCCACTCCTAAGTAGTAAGCACTCAATACCCACTTGCCAGGTAAATTTGTGAATCTATTTTTTAGCATAAGACTCAGTGTTGTAAATTAATATGTAGCATATGTCAAATACCAGAAGGTAATTTTCAGTGGAACAGGGCTGAGTTCTCTATAGCATGGACTGATAACTCCACCAACACATCAAAACGAAACACCTGTAGCATTTTCTTGATAACTTGGCTATGCATTCTGTCCAGTGATCTGAACCAGTTAACCCATACGCCTTGAGTAACATTTATGCATAGGTTTCTGTGTTTTAAATAGACTTCTCTTGCTGAACAAGGAAATTCAGAGAGATGGGTTATCACTCACTCTAAACACCATGGTTTTTATAACCATAAAACATGACTAAGTGTTACAAGTTCTTTGGATGGTAGGACACAGCACAGAGATACTCAGATATATGAAGGCAGAACTTTGTTATTTGCTGTTCAATTGAGAGAAGGCTGCCATCCAGGGTTCACCCATGAAGACAGGGTGACAGCAACTTGGAGCCACAGGTAAGGGCTGTGAATGGCAAGCAGGTTGGACTTAGCTGGGTTTCATAGCTCACTGAGAATTGTTAATTGAAATAAATCCTGGCCTCAGGAGCACAGGGACAAGATCAGGGTAGTTGGGTAGTGTGGACTGGAGGGCAAATGCTCTAAGGTTGGTGGTTGGGTTGGAGACTTAGCTGCTTGAGGGTTGACAGGCTTCTAGCTGGAGCCTCAACACTGATCAAGAATGCATTTAAGTGATGTAATGTCTTCATATGAACATCAAGTGGCATCAATACCATGCCTTTTCTAGCTAGAATTTTAACACATCTCTTTAACTCCACAGTCTTTGTCTTTTTGTATCATAATGACTGGCTTAAGAGAGAACTAAGCACAGGTGCTTACTGAAGATCTTTAAAACTGTTACTGGCATCAAGATCACGTGCAGAGATGGATGGCCACACAAAGACTGAGGTCTGCCAGCCCTGAAGATGCATGTTGACACACGCTGTGGTGTCCTCATCATCACTGGAAGAACAAGAACTTAAGTGACTCCTCCAAAGTCACTGCCTGAGCGTGTCCCTGTCATCAAGTGCCACAGAAACAGGACATAGGCCATATTTGACCTACCAGGTGCTTGGGGTGGATGGTGTTGTGCAATGGGATTATAGAGACAGCAAAATTACCCCGTCAGGCAAATGTGGCTCAGCACCCTCCCTGCCTCCCAGACCGAATTCCGTATTGAACGGCTGTCTGGACACTCACTGAGACTCTGTGAAAGTTGACTTGCTTTTTAGTAGAATCATGGCACCACAGATTTGATGTTCTTTGTTAATGGTAACATTCCTTTCTATTGGATTTTCACTTTATCGATGTGGCATGGGCTTACGCACTGTAAATTGATGTGCACAGCTTCCACCTTGACAAACGTATTTAATTAGAAAAATGAAAAAGAATTTATCACAGAAAACTTAAAATAACTTTTCTCCCATTAGTCCTTAGGAAATTATATCTAGCCTTCCAGGTGCTATTATACTTTATTCATGTGTCATATCCATCAAATACAGGATTGTTTGGAAGGGAATGATGCTCTTAGTTTGTGTATTTAGATATGTGCATATACATGTCTGTGCATATGGTGTGTACACATGTGTTCAGGTCTCCACTACACATGTGTCACACAGAGAAATGCACTCACACCAGCTCTGTAATTGAAAGAGCAGTGACTTTAACTTCTCAGGACCTGCTATTTTTTTCTTTTCTAATGTAAGGTCTTAATTAAGATTGTCTTTAAGATTTCATTTAGGTTTCACAGCTTTAGGAAAAGGGAGAAATAGAAAAAGGAAAAGGGGATTTAACACTTACTCGTTACAGAATGTCTCTACTTCCTACCTTTTCATTTGCTTAAGGAAAGAGACAGTAGTTGGTCTCATGTCCTTGATTTTTTTCAGAGCTCATAATTTAATATATTTGCATAAAATGAGATGGGAAAGCTGGCTAATCTCCCTCTGCTTGTAATATACCTTAAGGAAATTTTTGATTAATCTACAAGACCTCAGGGTAGATGTTAATAATAAATAATGATGAGAGCATATGTTAGAATGACTGATTCATTTGGAATCTATCTGTCCTAACCTTGTGAAAAAAAGGAACTAGTGCAATAATTTTAAAACAATACCTAATGCTGCCAGAATCTCTTAAGTGTTACACAGCTTGATTTATCTTTAACATCTCTTTCCAATTAAACACACTGATACTTGGAATTAAATAAAACCCTTGGAGGGTAGGAGGTACTTCTGCTTTTAACATAATTTAGAATGCAGACATCTCAGATTTACCTCCTACGACAGAAGATTTCCTAAGATTAAACACTCACATATTTGAAAGAAAGCAAGGTAATGCCACAAACCTCCTTGCAAGACTTAAGAACAATTGCCATCAATCAAGAAGATATCAAGAAGATAAGAGATAAAACAAGGATATGGAGAAAAGGGAGCACTTACACCCTCTTGGTAGGAGTATCAATTGGTGCAGCCATTATGGAAAATAAAATGGTGTTTCCTCAGATGATTGAAAATAGAACCAGTATATGATCCCGCAGTCTCTCTTGTGGGTGTGCAGTCAAATGAATGGAAACAGAGATCACGAGCTGTGTCTGTGCTCACATGTTCGCAGCAGCACACTGCCGATAAGCAAGACAGGGGAGCAACTTAAATGTCCAACGGACAAATGTGTAAAGATGATGTGATGCACACACACACCACACACACCACACACACACACCACACACAACACACACACA
>RJWH01006875.1:0-47933 GCA_004363575.1 Solenodon paradoxus | reverse complement strand
CTGCTTCCAGGTGGCACATTGTTTTAATGGTCTCTGACTATTTTCTCATCTTTCATTTCTGTGTCAGTTTGATGGGTCAATTTTGGACCTCAGCTGGGGTTGTCTCTTCCTGCTGATGTGCATACTGATGATTTTGGATTGCAAAGTTTGCTTTGTTGGGTGCTATATCTGTTTTGTATTCCCCCCCAAATATTCTTTAGCTTTGTTCTTGGATGTATTTAAATCCCCTGGAGACAATCTGACCCTTTATGATCTTGCTTTTAAGATTTGTTAGGTGAGACCAGAGCAATGCTTCAGCTGGGGTTAGTTTTACCCCACTAAAGAGATAAAAATCATTTTCAATATTCTAACAGATGCTCACGAAGAAGGAGATATTCTACTCTGACTGTTGGACACAATCCTCAGCCCTGTGTGCTCAGAACACTGTTCCCCCATCCTCTTAAATGAGTCGTTCCCCACGAGATATTTTCTCATAGGGGTCACTGAAAGCTAACAGTTCTGTCCTGTTAAGTGACCCTCAACCGGGGTGTCTCCTTTGCCTTTGAAATATTTGGCTGTCCCCAAATAGGAGCGACCTGCTCTCCACTTTTATTTCCACATGACCTAACAGATGGACATGGACAGACGTGCAGGTTGTGCACTGCACACTCCTAGGGAGTGCCATTCGCTGAGCATGGAGCCAACCCTACAGAAAGAGCAGAGCTCAGAAACAGGGAGAAAATTGAGTTCCTGACCTTATGGCTTGCGTTTCTGGATCAAGCTCTTCCTGAGACCACCAATCCCATGTGTGTTAATGTAGTTTGAGCTGGGAACTCTGTTCCTCATAATGAAAAGCATCTTTCCTACTGAATGATTAACAAGGAGGGTCAGAGACGGAGCCTAGGTCTCCAGTCTTGGGGACAGCGCACTGAAGAGAGGTCACCAGGTAAAGATCTCTGAGGGGGTTGGGTGGTGGTTGGCGCTGACAAAGGGCTTCCCAGTCCAGGTCACTCCTCATCTTTAAGTCGCTGACCTTGTTACAAGGGATTATGTCTATGAAAAGGCTTTCTATGATGCTCTGTGTAAGAGCCAGTTGTGTGTGTGTATGTGCGTGTGTGCGCGTGTGCGTATGTATGTGCACTGGCAGGAAGATGTGGTAGATGGCGTTTCAGTCCCCCGCACTGGCACCCCTTCCCGTCAGGTCACCCTGATGGACACCTTGTGACGACAGTGCCCCCTGCAGACAGGGCCCGCAGTCCTGTCCCTGCTGCTGGCCTGGCCACCGCTTACTTTGGCCAATGGAATGCAAGAGGGTACTCGGCTCAAGAGCGCTGAGAGTCACCGTGAGACTAACTTGGCCCACGCAGGCACTGCACCTTCAGCTTGGTCCCTGACTTGTGGGCACCCTGGCTGCCGTGCCCAGTGCACAGGATGCAGACCTTTCCTGCTACAGCCCTTTGAGATGTGGGGGTGCTCTGCTCCCTCAGCAAGGCTGATGGGGGTTCCCCGGCTCAGCTGCCAAAGGGCTGACCCTGGTCCCTTCCAGCTCGCCCGGGAACCCAGCCCAGCTAAGTCGCCTTGGCTCAGGGGAGTCCGTCCCCCATGCGCTGCGCTGTGCAGTGCAGCAGGGCCAGGGAAGGAAGACAAGACCCCGTGCTCCCGCCCCGGGAGTGAAGCCTCAACTTGATGGAGGTGTAGTTTCCACACGCTGAAATCTACCGGCGTGAGTCGCAGTCACCGTGCCAGCAGGTGCGCAGTGTGGGCAGCTGCCACCTGCACCAGGATGCAGGGCGCTCGCAGAAAGCTCCCCTGCACCCTCACCCCTGCGTGCCGGAGTGACCACGTGCTGCTGGCCGCAGCGCCTGCCAAGCGGCCTTTCTGGGTTTCTGCTTCGGATTTTCCAAAGCGTGGACTGTTGTAACGTTGAGGGTGGACGTGAGCGAGGAGGCTGTGTGTGCCCGCAGCGTGCTCACGTGGTCATGTCGGGGCACAGCCCCCAGACGGCGCGTGTGCCAGGTCTCCTCGTCATGCTGCTGCTGCCAGCTCCCTGAGTCTCCTGGGGAGGAGGCTGGGGCGGGACGATGGGTAGTCACCGTGTTTCTAATCTACAGGGCACTGTGAGGTGTTCCAAAGCGTTGGTGAGGTGCACAGGCCCTCGTCGGCCATGAGAAGCCAGAGGCTCTGAACCCTGGTCAAGCCCGGGCAGCCCGCCCGGGCCAGGAAGGCGGGGTGCTGGGCGGCTGCGTCTCACTGGCTTTCATTTGCATTCGGACAATCACTGAAGATGGTGATCGGTCAGATGACCCGCATCAGAAATGCCCTTCTGTGGGCCGCAAGCTCCTCTCTGGCCGTTGCACACTTTTATCTTGTGACGGGTGGCACCGGGACGGGACCTCCTTGAGATGACGTGGCCAGAGTCCTCTCTTAGTCTGGATGGGCCTTTCGGGTGTCTTTCTCGTGGTTTTCAGAGCGAGAGCTGTTTTGATCCTGAGGAAGGCAAGCGATCAATTAGGTGAACTTTCCTCGCTGCGGGTGTGTCCTGTGATCACACACTGGCCCCGAGTGCCGTGGAGGTTCACGTGTGCTTCTCGCTGCTTCTCGCCGTGGGTCACATTTTCCTGTTCTCTTCGTGCCCTGTCCTGTCATGTTTGTCATGAGGGGACTTACCACCTCTTTCTCTTCCTGGAAGCTTTTTGTCCTGGAGGCTGGCCCTGTTTCTCTGCTCACCCTGAACGTGTCTGCACTTGACTCTGTACTTTCAGTACGCCCCACCTCAGCTTTGCTGCCCCTCTGTCCCTGTCCCCACTCCCAGCCCCTCTGGTCTCTGTCCCCACTCCCAGCCCCTCTGTCCCTGTCCCCACTCCCAGCCCCTCTGGTCTCTGTCCCCACTCCCAGCCCCTCTGTCCCTGTCCCACTCCCAGCCCCTCTGGTCCTGCCCCCCACTCCCTGCCCTTCAGTCCCTTGACCCTGATGAAGCCTCCTGGCTCCTTGGGCCCCCTGTCTCTCCAAGGACCCCAGCTTGCCAGGCCATGGTGGGAGTTCCCCTGGTGCCTGTGGCTGCCCCCCACCCCAGTCTTCCGTCCGGGGCACACTCATGCAAAGGTGGATCTCGTTCCTGTCACTCTTCCTCAAACCTGCTGTCCCCAGGAAGGGTCTGTCCAGTCCCAGGTCCCCCAGTGGACCGGAGCAGAGATGCTGAGAGCTTTGTCATCGATCTGCTGGACCTGATCTCTGCCCAAAGGAAGGCACCCACAAACGGGGATGCCACCCTGCTCCACAGGGTGCACAGTGAGGGCCGGGCCACTGCAGGGAGTGAGGCAGGAGAGCGGCCGCCAGAGAGTGGGTTCCCGAGGTCAGGGGTCCCCGAGGTCGGGGAAGATCACTGAACACAGAGCCAGGCATGGGCAGAGGTGTGAACCGGCCACCCACCCGAAGACCCTGGGACCTGGGACAGCCCTCCCTCGACTCCTGGTCCCCGCCGTCTCTAAACTTCTCGTGTTCTGTTCTCTCCCTGCAGATGCGCAGGCTGCCCACACCGAGCAGGGGGCCCCGTCCTGACACCCCATCAACGGCCGGCTCGAGCCCTGGGTTCCTCTGGATCTGGCTGCCATATGTCCCGGTAACATTGCACCCTCTGCCTCGCCCATGCACAGCCCAGGGAGGGAGGTGACCTGGAAAGTCACCTTTGCTCACAGAGGGATCACTCAGGTGTCCCGCCCATGCGGTCTGAATTGCTCTTTTTCAGTACACAGTACTGTCCTCTCACTCATGCACTGAGGAAAGCTGGGCAGAGTGTTCCCCGTCCACCCTCACCCTTCCATGGAAGGGGATTCTGCTTTAACTATTGCATTTCTTTTTTCTTTTTTAAAAGGGAAAAGAAAAGGAGAGACAAACACCTCTATCACAGTCCTTCCTCTTTCTTCCTGCCTTGAGAGCAGAGGTGATGCTGGAGTCATAGCAGCCATCTTGCAGCCATGAGGCAACTCTCAGCCTCAGCAGATCAGGAGCACGGCAGAGCCCCAGCACTGAGCCGCATTGGGGACCGCTGTGTGAGAAAAGATGCATCCCGCTCATTTACGTGAAAATTAGTTGGATTCTGTGTTGTGTGTACGTTTGTGCGTGTGCATGCGTGTGTGAACCACATGAGGCAGGCCTCACAGTCTTGCACAGATAGTGACTGAGCCTCCGTGCTGAGAGGCGCTCGGTTGGTGGTGGTTATAAGAGAGATCACACTTGTCCTCGAGGTGTCTTGTGGAGGAGACAGAAGCTGAACAAATGATCTGAGGGATGCGTTGAGCAGGAAAGGGAAGCAAAGGAGGTTGTAGGTGCATCTGACCTACCCTGGAGGAGGGGCCTGCATGACGGAAAAGATGCTTGGCTTTAAGCCTTGTTATGGGTGAACCGGTGCTCCCCATTTATATGTGGGAGTCCTAACCCCCAGTATCTCAGAATGTCACCTTCTTGGGAAAATGGGTCTTGACAGGAGTGATCATGCCCACTGGGGTGGGTCCTGGTTCAGTAGGACTGGAGCCCCTATGAAGAGGAGACTTCGGACAGAGACACGGGCCACACATGGACTGGTACCCGGCCACGTGCAGCCTCAGGAGGATGGCCCTGCCTCACCTGGACCTTGGGCCCCAGCGCAGGGATGCTGGGCAAAGCGTTTCTGCTATTTCGGTTCGCCGGTGGGACTCGCTACACAACCCAGCGTGAACTTTTCAGAGCTGGAGGGTGGGTGGGAGCTAGCACGAAGGGAGGGGCCTTCCAGACACAGGGAACAGCATGTGCAAAGCCGCAGGTGCAGGCGGGGACGTGGGTGGGCCTCCATGAGGCCGGAGCAGGGCCTGCAGGCCTGGGGCTGGCGCACGGTGACCCAGCTCCCATGCGGTCAGGACTGAGTCCGGGGCAGAGGGAGTTGGGTAGAGAGCGGAAAGGAGTCTGAGGGTGATGTGAGACATCCCACTGGTTCTCAGGAGGGGATGGGTCCCAGCAGCCGCCTCCTGCTCTGCAGAGCAGCGGCCTCGTGCCCACAGCGGGCTGAGACGGAGGCAGCGGGAATAGGGCCCTCGGCAGAGCGGGCGTGATTAGTACCCCTTTGAAGGAGCCAAGGCAGGCTTAGCCCTCCGGCGAAACCACCCAGCAGCCCACCTGACACGTTGCGATTGCATTTAATAAGAGGGAATGCTGCTCTCCTGGAGGTGGGATGAACCGAGCCAGCCAAGGAATTTTAATCACTCACATAAACGGAACAGTCTGCCCTTTCCCACAGCCACCACGTCTTTATTTGTTTGATTTTCACCTTAGAAGTGGGGGGCCCTGTGCAGACACCCCTGGGGCTCGGATCTGTGTGGGTCCCTCTGCGGACCAGCTGCGTCCCCAGGTGAGGAAGGGCGGGGCCCGGTCGCTGTCCCACCAGTTTGGTGATGTGGACCCAGAGGGGTGTCTTGACGTGGAGCCCCACGGGGGCCTCAGATATGTGGGTCACACCTCCAGGCCAGACCCCCACCCCACCGTCGGGCACTCCTCCAGCCTGGAGAGCCCAGGGCCCGGCCACACGGTGGAGCCGGGTGCCGGCAGAGAGGCTGGCCCGTCTGGCTAAGGGACAGTGTCTGTGGTCACACGGCTTCTACCTCGAAGCGGTGGGAGAGGGGCAGAGGGCAGGGAGACTGAGGCCCCAGCAACAGGGGGCCCACGCCCGCTCTGTAGGGCGCCAGCTGATAGGTGGTGGCAGCACCTGCCACCGGGGCCATCCCCAGAAGCACAGCGACAGCCCAGTCCCACGGCCGCCCCAGGACACAGAGGCCAACCTCCTGTTCTATGTCCAGAAGGCTGAGTTCTGTCCCCTCCCTTCCCCTTGGCAAGAAATCGGGGCCGGGCCCTCCTGCCACGTGGCCCAACAGGTCCCCAGTTCCCTTGGACGGCCGGCAGTGGACCCTGGGGAGAGCCCGGGACAGTGAAGGCTGGTCTCCGGACCCCTCTGTCTGGCAGTGGCTCCCTGCCAACCTGCTGCCCACAGCCTATCTGATCTGATCGCCGTCCAGCCTTGAAGGTGCAAACAGCCATTTCAGGCTTCCTGAGACCTCCGGGCAGGCGACGGAGCGGCGTGGTCCCCGGGGACGCCAGCACCCTCCGGGTGACGGCGGAACCAGCAGTCCGTCCGCGCCCTGCTCACAGGTTCCTCGTCGTGCGCGCCAGCAAGGCCTCTGAGAGCATCTGCGGGGTCCCGGAATGACCCAGCACCTTCACGAGCACAGCGTGGGTCCAAAATGACAGGGCCAGTGCTCAGCGAGGTGGACGCCCGGGGTGCCTCCAGGAGCCCTGTCCGGCCCGGAGGAGTGTCTGAGGAAGTCGTGGGTCAGCCGAGAAGGGACAGGGGGTGGCTACTGCGAAGAAGGAGGGGTCTGGCTGTCCCCACATCCCCAGATCCAATGTTGGCATCCCCGTACCTCAGCCTGCAGCCTGACTTGGAGACGGGTCTTTACAGGGCTGACCGGCTGGCAGGAGTTCGGAGGGGGAGCCCTGGTCCCGTGAGCCTGGCGGCATCCTCATCGGGGTCGAACACGGGTTGCACAGGCGCCGCCGCGGGAAGACGGGAGACAGGCCTCCCGGGAGCGTCAACAAATGTGTATTTAAATTTTTGATTCGCTTTTTTATCGAAGTGTAACAGTTGTGTCCAGCTTGATGAATTCTTCATTCAATTTTACTGAGGTCTAACGGGGCACGTCTGTGCTCCTTGGTCCAAGTCCTTGGTGGGACTCAGGAGTCAGTTCATGAGTTTGACAGATGCAAATACCTGGTGACCCTTCATCCCCCCTTGCCCCCCGCAAAGTCCCCTGCGTCCCCCACATCCCACGGCTCTCCCCACCCGCCCCGGGCACCGCCGGCCTGACCTCTTCCGGGAGATCATTTGGCATTTTCTACAAACACGTTGTTTAATTTTAGATAAATAGAATGGTGACGCCCACACTCTTTACTGGCCTGGCTCCTTTCCCTTTAGCATAACTGCTCTGAAATCCTTGCCATCGAGTGTGAGAATAAACGTGAAAATATCGCTGAGCCGCATTTCACTGCGGGGGTGCAGGCTGGCATCTGTTCGCATCCAGGCTCATGGTTGGTCTGTCTGATCTTCTCATTTCCAGTCACCCCGATGACTAGGTGATGGCACCTCGTTTTAATCCACATTTCCAGCACAGGGAAGATTTCCACGTGACCAGTTGAGTCTCTTCTCTTTTTTATTTTTAACTTTAAAATGCTTTGTAATAAGTTACTATTATCTCTTTAGCTCACATTAGGGCATGTAAAACGCACCTCAGTCTCCATTTCACACGCCCACCAGCAAGGTCCAGGGTGGTGCCCCCGCCCCCGCCGCCTTCCTGTCACCGTCCTCCGCCCATCGCCTGTCCTGAGTCCTGCCATTCTGTTGGCATCTGTGTGTTCTTTGGTTTCATTGCATTATGCATCACAAATGGTGAAACCTCCCGTATTTCTCTTCCACAGAGTGCAGCAAAGGGCATGATTCCGTTTACTTTAATAGTGGCAGAGAATTCCACAGAGCATGTGACCGCAGCTTCTTTACCCGTCTTCTGTGGACGGGCATTTCGGTGGTGTCCACGTCTCTGCTATGCTGACCTGGGCTGCAGTGAGCACAGGGTGCAGGTGTTTTTCCTGATGACAGATCTGTGTCCCCTGGTCCATGCCCAGGAGAGTGACTGCAGGGTCTCATGGCAGATCCATCTCAGTTTGTCTGAGGAATCTCCACACTGTCTTCCAAAGAGGTGGCACCAATTTGCATTCCCACCCACAGTGCAGGAGGGTCCCTTTTTCTCCACGCCCCTCCAGCGCCTGCTATTGCCAGTCTTTTGATACAGATCATTCTCACTGGGTGAGATGTTAACTCGCTGCTGTTTTATTTTCATTTCTCTGCTGACAAGTGAGATAGAGCATTTTTTTCAGGTGTCTGTAAGCCATCCGTGTGTCTTCTTTAGAAAGGTCCCCATTTTTGTCTATCACCTTGAATGAAATATTTATTCAAATCTGCTGCTTCTCACTATCGTTGTAAATTGGAGTCCTTTGTCAGCTTTGCGTGCTGTGAATGTCGCCTCCTGGTCTCCAGCTTGTCTTTTCTTGTTCTTACTGGGGTCTTCCAGAGTGCACAAGTGTGCATCCTGATAGGGACCAAGGTGCCCGTGTTCTCCTTTTGTGGTTTGTGTTTCTGCTGAGGAGCTCTTGGCCGACCTCGGGGCTGCAAGGGTTTCTCTTCTGTTTTCACCCAGCAGTCTGCGAGGAAGGGTTGATGCACATTTTCTTTTCCACTCATAAAGCCAGGTGTTCCGATTGTATTTTTAAGACCTGCTTTCTCCCTCGACTGAGTTCCCATGACATCTTTGTCAGCAATCAATCAACTCTATAGAGTCCTTTTCCGGGCTCTGCTCTGCCCCATGGACCGAGAGCTCAGTGTTTCCGATCTGCCTTGAAGTCAGATAAGTCCTCCAACGTTGTTACTGATAAAATGTTGGTCATTCCAGGTCTTTGCAGTTTTCTATACTCAATTTAGATTTGACTTGTTCATTTTAACCAGGATGGTGTTGAATATATTGATGCTTTGAGAACAGTTGTCCACTGAGTATTTAATCTTCTAATCCACGAACAAGGCATAGCTCTCCATTTACTTGAGTCTTTTCATGTTTCCCTCAGCAATGCTTTGATATTTTCTATATGAAGCGTTGGTTTCCTTTGGTTAGATTATTTCTAAGTTGTTTGGGCGTTTTTATGACACTGTTCTCAATGGATTAAAGAAAACAAAAATGAGTGCCCAACAGCTATTCATACGAGGTGATTAATTTGAGACATTAACTTTGTGTCTTGTGACCTTACTAGGTTGACTTACTAGTTCTAGTCATTGTGTGATGGGCTTCCAAGATCTTCTGGAAATAACTATATCAACTGCAAAGAGGAGCCATTTGATTTTTTTTCACTTCCAAATTGTTAGTCCTTCTACAGCTTTTGTTCTTTTTTGCAATAACTAGGATCGGTGTTATGTGTTAAGCAGACGCAGGGAGAGTGAGCTTCCTGAGCGCTTCATCCTCCTGGGAAAAGGAATTCCAGCTGCAGCTGCTCCACGACGTCATCTCCGGTTGCAGGGTGGCCCTCACTCTTTCCACTTTGCCGAATGGCTTCCTGATGGGTGGGTGTCACAGCTGGTCGTTTACCTTGTCCATATCTGTTTTTAAATTCACAAGGCTCTCTCCTTCATTTGGCGGATGTTGTGAGTTTACCTTGATTGATTGTCAAATGCTTAAAACCACCTTACATTCCTGTCTCGAGCTCTTCTTGGTCCCGACATCGTATTTTTCACCTGGTGGAATTTAGCTGGCTCATAATTCTCAGGGCTTTTTGGCGTCCCTAGGCATGTTGGTCTATCATTTTCTTGTGTTGAATATCTTCGACAAGATTTTGCAATAGGGTTGTGCCGGCCTTGTGTCAATGAGTTGGGAAATGTTTCCTCCTTCATTTTCTGGGGGAAAATCGTTGAAGGTCTCTTCCTTTCTTCCTCAAATGTTTGATAAAATTATCAGGGAAACCATCTGACTCTGGATTCCCTTTGGGAAAGGTTATTCTTAATAGAGTGAGTTTAAGTGTTTTTTAAACCGGTGGGATATTCTTGTTTTCAGGTTCATCTTGTATCCATTCGTGAAGTTTGATTTTTCCACAAATGTGCCCATTGCTTCTCTGTTGTTAACTTGTTGGTATAAAGGATGTTGATGAAGCCTTTGACACTCTATGTTAAATATTCCTCAGGTTAAATAAGAGGCGATCATATCTCAACGACTATCAGATTTGTAAGGCTCCTTCCACTTTTGATACTAACGATTTTGATTCTCCTTTCACACCTCAGCAATCTCGCTGCAAGTTTCATTGATCATCTGGGAGAATCGGTTTCCAGTTCCCTGGGTCTGAGCTCGGTGCTTGGGGCCGCTCTGTCCGCCCCTCCTTTTCTTAGTTTGGCTTCGCTTTCTTCTTCTTTTCCTAGTTTCTCATGCTTGTGCCTCTGACCACAGAGGGCTCTGGTTTTCTAATCTGAATGCTGGGCGTTCTCTGCTGGCCTGCTCCGTGCCACTGGTTTGGGTGTCCCAAACGCCCCTTAGGATTTCACCTGTCACACAAGGAGTCATTGGCAGGTTCCTGAATCACGGAGAGGCATTCGGGGTTTTCTCCATGCCTTGCTATTCATTAAATCGACTCCGTTGCACAAGAGCCGTGCCCACACGATGCCCGGCCTTTGACACTGACCGAGACTTGTTTGGGCCCGCACACGGCCCTGCTCGCGTGTCCTCTGCGCTGGGTCTGGAATCATCACTTCCAAGTGGCGCAGCGCTGTCTGTGCTTTCCATGTGCTTTCCATGTCTTCACAAAGTTTTGGGTCTGTTTTCTCTCTTGATGAATTTGATGGATGAGAGTGCAAACCACCCTGATGCTTGTGAAACTGTTCCTTCCTTTCCTTTCCACTGTGCGTGTCGCCCTGCATTGAAGGCTCTGTGATGAAGGACATGCATGCACACGAGTCGCCCCTTCCAGCAGGGGACAATGCCGCCTGGCGCTCCCAGAGCAGTCGTCTGTCTCATGTCTCTAACATGCATCTGAATCACTCTTAAGAGAAGCCACCCGTGACCTTCTGCTTATTGTTTTCAGTTTATTTTCTTTCAACCAACCTGTGTCGACATATTTAAAATGATCCTTTAAGACCAGAACAGAATGGGATCTTGCTTTTTTTCCTTTAATATTCTGACACCGTCTTTTCATTGAGGTGTTTAGAATTCTAGCACTTAGCATCACTCCTTTCTGTGGACTGTTCCTTTGCCCTGTCTCTTGCTAGGCTTTGGGGAGAAAATTTGAATATTTTTTCAATATTCCGGCTTCATTTATGAATTGGCCTTGAACTCTATCTCCTTCTGTATGGCAGTTACTCTGGAATGCGTGGCATGCACACCTAACCTCTCTCGAGCTGCGTAGAATTAATATTAGGTTTTCGTGGAGAAGCCTTTCAACCATCCATCGTCTAACTATCACGTATCATGTATATGTGCCTTTGTCATCTGCCCATTTTTCAGTGTCATCGCTTTTGTGCTTAAAGAGCTCTACTGGCATCGTCATCGTTGCTTTCATGCTGATCTAGAGTCTGAAGAACGAAGAGGAAAAGAGAGAGAGAAAGATTCCCGAACTGGCAGGCGTGCGGCGACGAAGCTCAGGGTCCCCTGGCTTCCGAAAAGCAACCTGAGGTTCTCCGAACTGCTGCCCCGGTCCACAGCGTGTCCTTTTTCTCTAGCTGCTTTCAAGTCCCTTCCTTCTCTTTTCCGTTTTGTTGGTGTGTCCCGACGTGCCGGCCGTGGTCTCTGAGCCCGCTGGGGCAGGCGGAGGTCGGGCTCCATCAGTCACAGCCTCCGCCGGTGACGGGCCGCCCGCTCATACCTCCCGTCCTCCCGGACTGTGGTCACACAGTGTTGGCTCTGCTGTTATTGCCCCACATGGCCTGATGATCCGTTTTCTTTCTCAATCTTTTTGTCTGTGTGCTTCGGATCGGGTCATTTTTATTGATTGACAAGTTCACTGACTTTTGACTCCGTCATCTCTCTTCTGCTCTGAAGCCGCCAGAAATGTCCTACGACTGAACGTGTGCTTGACCATCAGCTCTGACACTTCGGTGCTCTCGTTAGCACCCGCCGCCCCGCTCCCCTGTCTCGCTCGCCCAGGCGTGCTCTCCTTTTCGCTGCCAGCAGGGCGGCCTGCTCCAGGCTCTCCAGCTCCAGGGCTGGCGCATCGGGCGTTTGCATCTAAGGAGCATTTCGTCCCTTGGACGCTCGGCATTTCCCGTCTCTTTGCTGATAACTGGATTGGCTCCTGCAGTGTCAGCGCCGTGCTGCGTAGACCCCGGCGGGGTTAAAGCCCTCTGAGGAAGGACGACGCTGTCTGGCTCAGCAGTGTGAGTGGCTCAGACCCTGGGCCCGTCCTGCCGTCGTGGAGGGTTCATGACTCAGTGGCGCAGGCAGCAGAGGCCACCGCGCTGCAGGGCGTGTGTCCCGCACACGGTGCTCAGGGGTGGCCGAGACTCCGGCTTTCGTCGGGGCCCCTCCGCTCTGCTCTCCCCGCTGCACGGCCCCCCGCCCCCGCCGGCCCGGGGTCTTCCCTCGCCCGCAGGGTGGCGGCTTCCTCTCGGGTCCAGCTACCCCGCAGCCCTGAGGCGGGAATGCCGTCTGTCCTTAGGCAGGTTACGGCACAAAACGAAAGCAGGAGCACGTATCCCGGCTGCGCGTCTGCTCTTGTTTCGGCCACCGCCACTTTTATTTTTCACAAGGAGAGGTGCAGCCGAAAGGAAGAGGAAGAGAAGCATGTCGTTCGTTCTGTTTAGCTGTTCAGCTTGGCGGCTCCCCCGGGAGGCGAACCTGGGACCTCAGGACTATGCGGGCAATGCCAGCCAGAGGCAGCTGCCGAGCCGCCGCTCCAGCCATCAGGGCACACCCACCATCTGTGCTTCCCAGCGTGTGTAACCGTCACCGGCGACGGGCAGGACGCACGGCGGAGGCTCTCACCACGGCAGTGTCCTTCGACCTCAGCGACGGTCCTGAGGGCAGCCTGACAGACCAGACTGGGTTTTCACCCCGTGAGCATCTACCGAGGTCAAGGGAGGTTTTAGTTCTTCCGGGAGACTGGCCCCGGCCGGCCAGCCCCCAGGTCGTCGTCGTCGCTCTGACTTGTGCTCCCCGCTGGCCGGTGCTGCCTGGTCTCGGCTGTGCTCTGACCGGACCAGACGGCAGATGTACTTTAGTGGCTTCTTCCCCACCAGCCGCACGTCCGGGCTCAGGCGGCGATGCTCGCCCACCCTGGAGCTTCTGTCCTCGGCTTGTCCCGGAATCCACAGGCCTGGCCCGGCCACACAGCAGCTGTGTGACCGCGGGCCGGTCACTCCTCTCTCTCAGCCGAGACCCACCCGTGCAGCGGGGGTCGCGGTGACCGCTAAAAGGGCACGTGGAGTGGCTTCGACGCAGAGCGGGCGAGGGACACCGGCAGCAGAGACGACGGGGGCGCAGAGAGTGGTGACAGCGCTCAGCTCTGGAATCTGCTCTGGACCAGACTTCAGAAACCACCGTCATCCAACAGTCCGCATGGGCCAGGCAGAGGGCAAGTGCCGTCTGTGACCCCTTACTACCGGCGACCCTGAAGACGCCCCCCATAGTCGTCAGGTCCTAGAGAAGATGGGACTCTTCGCTCAGGGACAGGAGGTGGCACGTCCATGCAGAGCTGGAAGGATGTGGAGCTGGGACCAGGTGCAGGCCTGACCTCTGCTCATTGTGCATGGGCTTCCTGACGGGGCCCTGGGGTCCCAGGTTCGCGCACTCTGCCCCTGACGGCCTCCCCTGACCTCAGAGCAGGCGCCTGGGGCACTTCCCTGCCAGCCGATGCCCCCACCCTGACATGAGCCCACAGAGGACCACGAAGGTGCAGGAAGGCGGAGGACTTCCCTCTGGACCCTGCTCACGGGGTCCTGGACCCTCTGCCCCTTGTCAGTGCGGGGTCCCTCTGAGGCCATCTTGGGTGACGCAGGGGTGCACAGCTCTTGGGGGGACCTTTCCCCGTGCTGTGTGGGGGCTCCTGCAGCGTCCAGGGCTGCACCTCTTTGCAGATTTCCAGCTTCTCCTGCTGTTTTCATCACATAGACACAGTGTGGTGCCGAGTGCCAGCTCGGCCAGACTGCCTTGATGGAGGGTCAGCTGGTCTGCGGAGGCCCGCACAGCCGGGACCCTGGGCTGCGTGGGAAGCTCGTCCCAGGACGGGTCCTGGGCATGGAGGCCAGTGCAGGGCCTCTGAGGAGGAGCTGGCCCTGCCTCCAGCCCTGGGTTGGATCCTCCTGCTGTGTTCCCATCTGCACAATGGGGGCAAGCAGACTTGCTCATGGGGTCCCAGTGGGGCCAGCTGAGCGGCCCTGGGAGCTGCTCAGTCAGCTTGACCGAGTGGACACGCCTGAGGCGGCTGGGTCAGGGCAGGGCCACCAGAGGTGTCCAGGGGCCACGTGGACATTTGAGAGATGCCGAAGGCCTTGAGTCCACATACCAGTTGCCACCCACACAGGCTGACGTCCCTTCCAGTGTCGCAGCTGGTCTAAGGTCGCTTGGAACCCAGGAGGGGGCGGTGAGCTGGGGTGGGGGCAGGACACAGGCCCAGAAGCAGGGTTCAGCCTCTCCCTTCAGAGGAGACCCTGGCTGCAGCAGCCTTCCCAGCCTCAGGTGCTCCAGCTCGGCCACCCTCCCCAAGACCAGGGACGGAGGCTGAGACAAGGGGAGCGGGGCTTCCCTGCCCCACCCTCTGACCTTCCTCAGCCTAACGGGAAGGCTTGGCTCCCACCAAGCACCCCTGTGTGCCAGGGTGTAACCACAGATCCACTGCAAGATGGCTGGCACCCTCCCTCCTGCCCATCACAGTGACGAAGGCAGACTCGGGGTCCCCCCGGTCATGTTTGGGGACCCCCAGCCTGCCAAGGTGGAGCCAGAACCGAAGCCAGGCTGAACTGAGCCCCCCAGCCCAGCATCCCCTCTGCCCTGCATCTCCATCCAAAGCGAGGCGTGTTGGTCACACGTGGAGGGAGCATGGGACTCCATCTTGCTTCCAGCTGGTGCCCAAGAGAAGGGAGCTTGTCCATTCCTGAAACAGAGCGTTTCTGGAGCATCAGACATGGAAGACGAGTAGGAGTGTGGTCCGTGCATCCGAGGGCAGGACCTCACCCCTCAGCAGGACCAGCCCGGTCACACCATGGTGTGGACGGCCGGCAGGCGCTCTGCTTGGTGAAGGAGCCGGGCCGACTCACACCGCGCATTCCCCACTTCTGAGACGTGCCCAGAGCTGCCAGGTCCCTGGGACAGCCGCTCAGGGTTGCAGGGCACTGGGGCCTGGGACTGGGGAGCGGGTGTCGGGAGACGGTGGCCAAGAGGTGGGAGTTTCTTTGGGAGGCGAGGCGAGCGCTCCAACACCGATGATGGTGATGAAGGCTCA
Organism: Solenodon paradoxus; assembly: GCA_004363575.1. Lineage (NCBI taxonomy): Eukaryota > Metazoa > Chordata > Mammalia > Eulipotyphla > Solenodontidae > Solenodon > Solenodon paradoxus. The sequence goes on along the minus strand of RJWH01006875.1, from coordinate 32,915 downwards.
GCTCGGACTGTGCACACGCACGCACCACTGCACCTCTCACTTCAGGTGGCTGCTGCTCGGGGTAGCAATTCTGTCTCCCTAAAGCTCCAAGACACAAAGACCCCAGCCTGTGGCAATGCCTAGCTGTGTCCTAGGCTTGTTGGTTAGTGACTAAGTGACAGTAAAGAGCACTGTCATCGATGGAGACCCTACCAGCTCCCTGCCCCTGTAGCGCTTTATCAAACGTGGTCTCATTCCTCATTCTGTGCCTCCAAAGCGCCCCAATCCAGGCGCAGGCCTGGCTCTCAGGCTGCACCAGAGTCCAGGAGCAGATCCCCTGTGTGGCCGCCCGCAGCAGGCTCACGCTGGCCAGAGGCCTCAGGAGCCACCAGCCAAAGTGACGTGTGCAGCGGCAGGCTCACGGCGGCGGGCTGAGGGCCAGCGGGGGGCGGGGCTCTCTGACGTCAGACTGCAGCTGCGTAACAAAGAGACCCCAGGACAGGGTGGCCCCCATCATGGCTGGCGTCTCTCCAAAGACCAGGCTGGGGTCACCCAGCCTCCCTCCCTCCTGCTCAGACGTCTGGGCAACAGCGCTGCACGTGAGGCCAAGGCCCCGCTGAGCCCTGCGGCGGGACAGCGGGCTGGGAGCGGGATGGAGAAGCCCGGCCGCAGGCAGCGAGCCGCCAAGCACAGGGACCTCACTTGTCACCTGTAGAGAGAAGGGCACAGTTCCCAGGGGTGTTTGGAAGTGTGAATGACGGGACTCCCACAGAGGTGGAAACGGCCGCGGTTTCTCCCTTCTCGAGGGCCCCTGCTCTGGGGGTCGGGGTGTAGAGAGGGGGTCTGCCGTGGACAGCCCCAGGGACTGGGACTGGGAGGCGTCCCCACTCCCACAGCAGGGCTCCCACAGTAGAGCCCCAGAGCCAGGATGCGTGCCTGCTGCCTCCGCGGGTGCACTGGGCTGGGTGGCCTCAGACGCCCGTTTCGGGGTCCAGCCAAGCTCGTGCGGGCATTGCCCCTCCCACGGTGTCGACTCAGCAGGCTCCATGATCACTGTTCTCCCTCGGCTCTGACCCCAGACTCGCTGGCTGACCGGCCGCTCAATACATTCTGTTGTGAAAGAAAACAAACTCTTTTGAAACCGCCGCTGAGTGCGGATGGCACTCTCACCCGGGTGGCCGGCCGACGCTTGAGCTCCAGGGAGGCCGTGGGCAGGGCTGGAGCGGCCTCGAGTGTGAAGGGGACCTTGGCTCGGGCACTGGGGCATCTCTGGAGGGTGGGAGGAGAGCAGCAGGTCCACGGGTGTGGGAAGTGGGGGCACCACAGCCCCCATCAGAGGTAGGATGCTGGCGGTGGGCTGGGGAGGGCGGTGACGTGAGTGACGTTTAGACGCAGGGTCTCTGGAGTCAGTGCACTCAGGCCCAGAGGGGCCCAGCTCAGCCCTACGCTGCAGACTCTGGGGCCCCAGCAGGGCAGAGGGTTAGGGCGCCTGTCACATCATGGTGGCTGAGTTGGAGGGAAGAGAGCTGTGATAGAAAACACCCTTCCCGTTACTCTGCCCCACACCTTGGGCACCCAGGCTGGGGCTCTGGCGGTCGATGCCCCCCAACACCTCCCACAGCCTCCTTCAGCCTGCAGGGCGAGAAAGGGCTCTGCGTGCTCTCGCGGGCCTGGGGGTGCTGTCCTGTGGTCAAGGACCTGGGGCGACCCCGAGGCCGGGCCTGTGGGGTCTTCCCCTCTGAGCTGGGTCAGACCCGTGGGGGACCCAGAACTGGGTGAAGAGAGCCAAGCGCCCTGCCGAGAAGCACTGCCACCCAGTCCGGCTCCTCCGATGGTCAGGGCACAGGGCAGAGTCCAGCTTGGGACCTTCTCCTAAGCTGTCCCTGGGACAGGACTCAGCTCCAAGAAACTGTGAATGGCATTATTGTGCATCCTTTTTGAGCACCCCAGGAGGTGGGGGCTGCAGGGGCTGTGCTGCAGACAAGGAAATGGGACCCCAGACCCAGGGGTCACTGGCTGACCGTCTGCTCATACTCCAGTCAACGGTGAGGGAACCAGCACATGCTGGGTGTGTCTGTGCATGACTATGTGTATCTGTGTGTGTGGATTTGTGCGAGTGTGCAGATGTATGTTAATGAAGCAAATCTAAGAGGCAGGATCCAGCTGTGCCCTCCCTCTGACTTGCTCCAGCCCTGGGATCCCGGTGACTGGCCGCATAGTGGGCAGGGCGACATCTCATCCTGGAACCATAGGCTGAGCCGGCCCCTTGCTCTAGTCGGGACTCGTCGGGAGAAGCATGCTCTGCCTGCTGCTCACACTAAAGCCCTCAGACACTACTGTTCCTAAGCCTTTGTCCTGAAGGTTTGTCCTCACCTTTTGGTGCAAGAAGGCAGCTGGAGCACCAGCCATCGTATCTGCATTCCAGCCAACCAGATGGAAGAAAGGACAAAGAAGATGTATGTCACTTGTCTTTTAAGAAAGATTTCTGGAAGCTGCCGTGGTCACTTATTTCTTCTCCTTACCCCTTGGTAACATGGCCACACTCGGCTGCAAGAGAATCTGGGAGACCTGTTTTCGTTAGAGCTGAGGCCCTGCTCACCCCCGATACCAAGGAGGAAGGCTGGGTGCGGGGACAGTCTGCCGTCCTGCTGCTAACACATCTCAGCCGACACTTGTTTCCAGGCCCTGCACACTTAGCACCGGCACTCAGTAGGGACACCTGCGCCAGACAGTGGGGTCCGGATCCTGGCTTCTCCTGCCTCGGTGTGCTGTGGACGCTGGGGCTAGTTGCCCAGCCTTTCTGCACCTTTGTTTCCTGTCTCTTAATATGGGGGCGGCAGCATGGCGCTCACAACAGTGGAAAGAACGTCAGAGGAGCGTCATCTGCCTCCAGGAATGCAGAGGCGCAGACCGGCACCAGGCCCGGGCCCTCAGCTCGGACGAGTGTGCTGGGAACAAGCAGCCTCTCTGGGTGCAGCCGAGTCCCGGGGGGCAGAACTGGGGAGACAACCGAAGCACCCGGGAAGTGTGGGCAGTGAGACTGGTACAGAACAGGGCAGGAGAGTGGACAGTGACCTAGAGCCGGGCTCTGATACCCTGAAGGGCCGGAGACAAGGCTGCAGTCCCGCGTGGGACATGGTTGGAACTGCGGGCTCCCAGGAGCTAGCTGACAGCTGGGGAGCTGGGTCTGCCCGCGGCTCAGAAAGGAAGCTGCCAGAGGTAAGTTCACCTCCACGAGAATGTCTTCACGTCTTGTCCAGACTCAAGTGGGTGTGCTGACCTTGTGCCCCGGGAACCCTCAGGCCAAGAAAGGGCCAGAGAGAGCGAGTCTGCACCAGGGGTCCCTGGAGCATCCAGAAAAATCAAGCCCAAAACTTCTCCAGAAAGACCCCAAGTCCACCCAGGGTTTCTAGAAAACCCCCTGAGGATGAACTCGCAATCAAAAATGACAAGGCCGGGGAAGCCCCGCCTGGCGTGGACACCAGGCTACACGCGTGTGACGCCCCAGCAGATGGGCAGAGACCCTGAGCAGCTCCGGGCGGAGACAGGCTCTAACGTGTGGCCCCAGGATCCCCGAGAAGGGCGTGGCGCTCGAGCGCAGGTCGCCCGAGCAGACGGCAGCTGTGCTCTGGACTGAACACTTTCTAGAAGGAGCACCAAAGCTGCGCGCTGGGAGTTCTGCGTGGAGTCACGGTGGTGACAAGGCGGATCTGCTCACCGGCTGTGAGCCGCGAGGCCGTGGGGAAACGGGACACAAGGTGCTTTCAGCAGGGAAGCCGGCAGCGCAGGACTGGGCGCCGGGAGCCGGGAGGGTGAGCCAGTCGGGCCTCCCGCGGCCAGAGGTGTGGAGCCGGTGGGGAGGGGAGCCAGGCCGCTGGCCCAGGCTTCGGGGGGTTCTGGCCACCTGACAGCAAACCACGCCGTCTCCCTGTGCATGGAGAGACAGCTGGTGCTAGAAATAACCCAGGCGGAGCCAAAAGCAGGGTCGCTCGAGCCTCCTAGAGCAGAGACCCTGTTACTCAGGGGCGAGGTGCAAAAAGCCGAGTTTGGACCAAAATAATGGTGGACTCGACCTGACAGCCCTGCACTCCGACAAACACCAATGTGAAGAAACTGCAGGGAACCCCGTGAGCATACAGGTCCTCCCGTACAAGTATTCACGTCTGAAATAGCTCGTCGTGATGAAATTTGTGATTTGCTAGTTAAGGAATCAATGCAGGTGAGAAATAGCGAAATAAGAGGAAGACTGTGAGTTAAGTCCTCACAAGTCCTTATTTCTTTCCGCAGCAACTGGTAGAGAGAGATTTACTTTTACTCCTAAGTCGAACAGCATGTTAAAATTGTAGGGGAACCACCAAGAGATTAGAAGCCTACGATGTAACTTCAATGTGGCTAAGAGGTTAAAAAAAGAACAAATGAAATTCAATGACTCCAATAGAAGAGAAGAGAAAGAATCACAGGAAAGACACTAAATGTAGAAAGGAAGGTATGCGTTGTTCTTCCCTGCCTAGTAATAATTAACTACAAAAAATGTAAGCGCACTAAAAACACAAGTTTAATGACAGAACTTGCTAGACACCGATTTAAAAGAACCAAAAGCTAGCTTTATGCAGATTATAAGGTAATTATCAGGACAGAAAGATCAAAGTGAAAAGGAAAAGAAAAATCAAACAAAAATTAACCAAAAAACGGATCTACCGCAGCTAAATTAATGTCAAAATAAAGACTTTTAAGATGCAAAATATTAGCAAATGGCAGGTACAATTTATGAGTGATAAAACCACACTAAGTTTGTTTGTCGTCAATAGTATGACTAAAAATATCTAAATCAAAAATGATCTAATTATACAGAGAAACAGACACATTGCTGTTTGAAGAGTGACGTTTCAACGGTGACAGTCCAAGCAGACAAATGTCAACGAGCATATCACAGCTTGTTTGAGAGCATAAACTCCAGCTAAGATATCGTGCTTTAATCTCACCCCGTGGCTGTGTGACCTCAGGGAAATTGCTTAACCTCTCTGTGCCTCTGTACCCTCATCTCTAACATGCAGTGACAACTGCATTGAGCGGGATGGGGAGGGGGCGCTGTGAAGAATAAATGACTCAGTACTTATGAGCAGCTCAGGTCAATGTCTGGCCTGTTGGATACCCGTTCCAAGTGTTTCTTAAATAATTCAAACTGCCGTGAGCTAACAGGCCTACGGTGTCTTGTCACTACAAGATGATGACATGCTGCACATCAGCATAGGTGGCACGAGGGGAAAGTGACAGTTGAAGAAAAATTAAAGTCTGGAGGATTTCTCGGACATCTGTTGGAATCTGCCAGTTCTCCCATGAAAGAAGAAAGGCCAAACTTCTATCACATGAAATGAACAACTCAGCAAGCTGGAAACGAATATAGGTGAAGCCCACTTACAGGAAAAACAAAGAAATAATAACCACTGGGGAAAACATTCATAAAATGGAGAAACTGGGAAGTAGGGGGAAGATGCACAAAGCCAAGAACTGGTTCTTTGACAATGGACAGAATTCTGGTGGCAGGAATTAAAGAGAAAATAAAGACAAAAAGAAAAAGAAAAAAAATGGCAAAGGGACAAGTCGATTAAGTCAGAGAGTTTACAGATAATGCAGACAAAGGGAGATTATGTGCCTAATAAATTTGAACATGTGGATGTAATAGGCAGTTTCCTAAAAAAAAAAAAAAAAAAAAAAAAAAAAAAGAACCGCAAATGATCCAGAACTAACTCAAGAAGAAATAGATGCTTTACTAGTCCTGTATCCTTTAAAGAAATCTATTCGGTAAATTAAAATAAGTCTCATTCTTTCCCATTTCTGTACTCTGGTGTTTTCTAATATTTTATAATCTGTTGGTAGGTATGGCAAAAGTACATGACACACATTAAAGCAAATTAAATATGTATTTTCTCGGGCATGCAGATTCAACATACATATTTCTTTTTTTTAAGAGGAGGGCAGGCAGGCAGGAAGGGAGAGGAGGAAGAAGCTTTTTGAAAACCTGGTTGCTCATCTCAGCTGGTCCCGGCCGCGTGCGGACTTGGGGGACCTGGTCCCGGCCGCGTGCGGACTTGGGGGACCTGGTCCCGGCTGCGCGTGCGGACTTGGGGGACCTGGTCCCGGCCGCGTGCGGACTTGGGGGACCTGGTCCCGGCCGCGTGCGGACTTGGGGGACCTGGTCCCGGCCGCGTGCGGACTTGGGGGACCTGGTCCCGGCCGCGTGCGGACTTGGGGGACCTGGTCCCGGCCGCGTGCGGACTTGGGCTTAACCCCTGCACCGCCAGGGCGCACTCGATTTTTTTCAAGAACAGAGCACAGCAAAGGCAGCTTGGAGATTCCTGGGTAAAAAGCTTTAACGTTTTATTAATCTTATTCAGATGTCTGCTCCCATCACCCTTCCTCACAGGCTCTGTGGAGCTGGGAGAGGCTCTGTTTACAGGTGGGGTCGCTGAGGCTTGGAGAAGGGTCCCTACCACCAGTCCCACTCCAGCTTGACCCCAGGGATGCATTTCTCACAAGACCCCAAGTCCTCCCCGGGACATGGGCTGGGAGCTGCGTGGCCACCAGCAGCTGGTCAGCTCAGGACAGTGGTGCGTGCTGCCTATGTGGCAGATTGGCATGGGGGTGGGGGCGCGGGTCCACACGGGCATCTGCCGACCGTCTCCTGGCAGAACGTGCCTCCGTGCGGACGAGGACTGGCGGGCGGCGGAGATGGATCCAGTCTGGAATGAATGAGGCATTTCCCATTGGGTAACTCAGGTCAAGGGCTGTTAAATGCTGGGCGTGATCGGATGTTTACAAGACATGAAAGTCGGCTCCAGAAGACAGTTCCCTGCCCCTTTGCCGGACTCAGGGCAGCACAGTCCTCGCTGGGTGGAGCCTTTGGTCCTGGGTGTTTAATCATCTCACTCTGACCTTGCAACTGCAAGGCTCCCTCACATGAGGAGGAGGAGTGGCTGGGGGGTGTGGTTATCTTTCTCTTTTGTGTCTTAATTCTGCTGCTTTTCTGGACTTTTGGATTTTCCGAATGAAATGCATCACTTGAGTAAGACAGAAAAAAAGTGCAGGCAGGAGAGACGGGAGGCGGGGAGGAGATCTGAGCTCAGGTTAGCTGGGGATAAGAGGGCTGGGCTGTGTCCCAAGTCTCCACCCGGCTCCCCCTGGCCTGGACATCTTTGTCAGATTCACAGCGGCAGAGCACCATTACCTAAACCTTCCACTTCTATGGGATCGGACCAGTTTTCCCATGGACGCCTGCTCCCCAATGCCACATCACATGGAAGGCCCCGCCCCAGAGGAATCCCATGGTCACCCATTCGTTTCACTGACCCCCGGTATGGGGCTGTGCGGAGACATCGCAGGCCTCCCGCATCTGTCATAAGAACAGCACAGGGGCTTTCTCGGGACTGGCCCTGCCCGCAGCTGTTAGCAGCGGAATTGCAAGGCCCCGCCCCAGGCGAGACTGTCCTGTGCCTCAGAGGAGAGGGACACTGCTCTCCAGAGTGACCGCGCCACCTGGCCCTGGCGAGGACCGGCTCCACACCTGCATGTGCCGGCCGCACTGGCTGGCGTCACTGCTTACTGCCTGGGAGACTGGGAGGAAGGGTGGGGCTGAGACACCACATGGCATTTTCAAATATGCGTTTCTCCAACTAGGTTGCAGACGTTTTCATTTGTCATGTGACACCCGCGTTTCTACTCTGAATGTGCTGTTTCGGCAGAGTTTCCCCCATTTTTCTCTGGGATTTTGTCTTTCTGTTTCGATCCTAGTGTTTTGTCCTCTGCCCTGGAGATGCATCTCCCTAGATGAAGGTGGGATCTGCACCCTGCAGCCCGCAGCTAAATCTGGCTGCTGCCTGCTTTGTAAATAAAGTTTTATTGGCACGTGGCTCCGCCCACTGTGAGCACAATGCCTCTGACTGAGCTTTGTAAATAAAGTGTTATTGGCACGTGATCAACAGGGCCGGGGGCGGTGAGGGCAGGAGCAGGGCTGCGGGGTTGGCTCAGGGTGCAGTCCCCGGACATAGGAGACCAGTGTCCGGGCCATCGGGTCTGGAGGGGCCTGGATCCCACATCAGTAGTGGGGGTCAGAGAGAAGAGGGTTAGGAGGGCCGACACAGCTCTGGGAGGCTGTCCAGTCTCGCTTGTCTTTCCTCCTGTGCCCCGGGCTGGAAGCCCCAGAGGGCAGGGGCCACTCGACGTGTCGACCCCGTACCAGCCTCCCTGCACGCGGTGGGCACTCTGTCTACACCGCGCAATTAGCGGCGAGCGAGAGAGCGCAGGCTCCGCACCCCGGGGAGCAGGCAGGCTGTGTCTGGAGGGGTCTTTAAAGGGGCAATTAAGGAAAGAAAGGTCACAGGGTGGCCCTGCTCTGCAGGCCTGTCTTATGAGAAGAGGGATCGGGACACAGACCTGCACAGCGGACGACCCTGTGTGGACACGGGGTGGGGGATGCATCACCGGCCCCCGGACGGGGAGGAGTGAACTGCCACGTAAACCCTGAGGGTGGAACTTGTTACAGCACCTGAGCTGACCACGGAGTGGGGGACACTCAGCAGGTGTGCCCCCATTCCACACAGGGGGAGACCGGCCTAAGCGCCGGCCAGGGCACCGGCGTGGGTGGCTGAGCCAGGGCGGCCCTCCTCGCCTGGGCTCACACCCGGCGGGGACACCGGCGTGGGCAGCAGAGAGCAGGCGTGTGGCTCAGAGAGGCAGCGAGATGGTGGCCCTGGAAGGATAGAACCCCACTGTCTTCCGTTTCTCAGCGGACAGAGCCCCAGCACCTCCAGGACGGGAGGCACCCAACGGGCACCCTCCCAGCAGCCTCTCCACGCCCAGGGAGGACATGCCAGGCTCACGGCCCTCAGGCACTGCTACGTTGGTGGGGGACTGGATACCCACTTGCTCTGGCATCTGTTCCCTGCAGGCCTCCCACCGCTTGACTCCCTGCTCCAGAGCTTGCCCGCCGCTGGGCTGGGCCCCAACCAGTGGGCATGCGACCTCAGACGACCTGTCTGTCCCCAGGCCTCCCAGGGTGGCTCTGGCAGTGGGACCGCTGCCCTCGGCTGCTGTTGCTTCTCCGCCCATCTGTCCCAGGGCACTGGAAGCTCCCTCCCTCTCGATCTGCTGGCCAGGGCCCAGCTGCCCCAAGAGAGATGAGGTCACATCCTCCAGTCCATGGGGACTCCCAGGGCCGGGCCCTTCCCAGAGGCCCTCAGGAGACCACTGGCTCAGGGCCATCTCCGGGTTGGGGCAAGTGACTGGAGCCTGTCGATTCTGCTGGGACCCGCAGTATAGAGTCAGGCAGTCAGGGGTCCTCTGGACCCCTTTCCTCTGGTAGCTGAGAGGGGAACGTCCTTCCAGGCCATATGGAGGGCAGGGTCTCCAGAGGAGACACGAAGTCCCCTTGTCTTCACCGTCTGAGTGGCAGCTGCACAGACAGGGTGGGTCATGAGCCCCCAGGCAGAGCCCCTCTTCCCATGGACGTGTCCGTGCTGAGCCTGGTCTCAGGGTCCTCTCAGGAGCCCCAGGGAAGGAGGGAGACGTGGCTGCAGCGTGAGGGGCTCATCTCAGGACCCTGCCTGCCAGTGACACCCCAGGAGTGTCCTTCCCTCTCAGGCTCTCGACTCCTGCTCTGCTGGACCCTTCACATGCCTGCTGACGGAAACTGGGAACGAGGAAGAGAAGGAGCGTCCGTGGCCCGTAACATGATGAGGGACAGGAACCCCTGGGCCATAGTGTCCCTGGAAGAGGACAGGAGAGCCCGCCATCCACAGGACCCGGGGAGTGTCCGCTGCCCTTGTCTCGGGATGTTGGACTGTGCTAAGCAGCCTGGAACCTGGAACCTCTGCAGGCCCCCAGGAAACTTTAGCCTCGGGGCAGCGAGCAGGCCATCTGCAGTGGTCCCATCTGGCCCTGCAGGCCTTGGGGACAATGGAGCTCTCCTCCGGGTAGACGAGGGAAAGGGGCTTGGGGACTCAGCGTCCCAGCAGGGGCCCTGCCCAACACTGCCCGGTGTGCATTGAGGATAAACTTTGGGGGTTCCCAGATCTGGCGAGTCGTTACCCCATCTGTGTGGCCTGTGAGGCTCCCAGACGAGGAGCTGTCATCGTTCACCCCCAAAGGTGCTTTCACTCCACACACTGGCAGGTTCTACAAGACACCTCTTGCAGCCCCTCAGTGGTCAGGGCCCAGCGCGGCAGAGCTGGGCTTCACTCCGAGACAGGTGTGACGATGAGCGCAGCCACGGACCTGCCCGGGCCCCGTCCCCAGGGCACAGGAAGACAGAGGGAGTGGGCTGTGGACCAGAGGACAGTGTGTTGGCAACTGCCCTGTGTGTGTAGGAGAAACCTCTTGACCCGAGAGAGGGACACAGGTGTCTGGGGCAGGGCCGTCCGGCAAGTCAGAGGAAGAGTGTGCGCCCTTGCACGTGTGCGCACACGCCCAGGGCAGAAGCCTGCGCGGAGGCTGAGAGGGTCGGAGGTAGAAGCTGAGCTCCTCTTCGTGCAGAAGTGTTTCCTATTTGTGCAAATGTCCGGTCAGACTCTTTTCCGTCTGATCAGAACAAATTCTCTTCTCTCAGGACATTTGGGTGAGAGCACATGATCACACTCGTGCTTGATTATGGTCATCGTTATCATTTTTCACCACGATTTATCATGCTGTTGCCTTCTCCCGCACTGTCACCCGGAGCCAAGGAGACTCAGCACATCACAGCAAAAGAGCAGACACGGCTCCTCAGTTTCTCTGTCCAACATGGTGCTTCGACCCCAACGAGGTTGGGCGGGACGGTGCCCCCCACCCCACCGGGGCACCAGGGCTTGGAGCAGGGTCCCCAAGCCACACTCGTAATTTTTCTGCAAAAGGAAGATGACATCAAAATAATAAGTTACAAAAAAGAACTTTTAAATAGGAGGGAAAGATTGGGTTCCAGTCAGAGTGCCCGGTGTGTGTGATCTTGGGCTGCTCAGGTCACCCTGCCCCATCCCTACCTGTCACCTGTCTGGGTTCAATGGGACGAGAGTCACCAAGACCTGAACGCATGTGAGAGGCTGATGTCATCCTCACCCTCTTCTAGGCTTCATCCCTGAAGTGTCCCCTGCTAATGAGACTCTTCTAATGGGGACACCGTGCCTCCAGGTGCCACCTTCCCCTGCTGCTGGGGACCCGTCAGGCCCTCACCTTCACCTTGGATGCAGTAGGCAGGGGGTGAGGGAGGGGCTGATGGCCGGGGGGTCTGCGGCAGGCTCAGCGGTGGGACTGGGCAGGACGGGAGGGGGCAGATGTCGATGCCGATGGCAGTGCTGCGGGTGAGGGTGCTGGTGACGCTGGAGGGGCGCAGGCACAGGAGCAGGGCCTGAATCTGCCCAACACAGAGCAGATGCCCAAACGGGCTCCCGACAGCTTTGTAGAAAGTTCTTCCCTTCCTCTCAAACGTGGCGCTAAGAACGAGGCTCCAGGACAGGGTCACTGGGGCCCGCTGCTCCCAGGCACTGAGGAGCCCCTTCAGCCAGTCCCGGCGCCCCGGCGGGTGGTGACTGGGCAGACGCGTGGCCGGGGAGCGTTGGGGAGCGTCGGGGAGCCCTGAGGAGCGTGTCTGCATCAAGCGCCAAGGAATGTCAGCCGTGACTCTTCTCCAGGGCTCTCATGGGGTCCTCTGTGAGGTGGGTGTCACCCGGTGAGGTGGGGTCACCTGGCGAGGTGGGGTCCCTGGTGAGGTGGGGTCCTTGGTGAGGTGGGGTCACCTGGTGAGGTGGGTGTCACCTGGCGAGGTGGAGTCCCTGGTGAGGTGGGGGTCACCTGGTGAGGTGGGTGTCACCTGGTGAGGTGGGGTCACCTGGCGAGGTGGGGTCCCCTGGCGAGGTGAGGTCACCTGGTGAGGTGAGGGTCACCTGGTGAGGTGGGGGTCACCTGGCGAGGTGGGGTCCCTGGTGAGGTGGGGTCACCTGGTGAGGTGGGGGTCACCTGGCGAGGTGGGGTCCCTGGTGAGGTGGGGGTCACCTGGAGAGGTGGGGCCCCTGGTGAGGTGGGGTCACCTGGTGAGGTGGGGTCACCAGCAAGGCAGAGACAGGTTCCCCGTCCTGCTCTCCTCCCAGCAGGTGGTGACTCTGCCACAGAGCAGACACCATCTGTCTCACTGGCCCCTGAGGCCGCAGGGCGTCTGCTCAGCTCCCTGCTCACAGGCTGCAGCGGGTTTGCCCAGGCGAGGCCGCTTTCCTGAGGAGTCCTTTCCAAGTGGAGGCCAGGCCTCCAGGCACTCCAGCAGCCCGAGGACAGGTCACTTTGGGCAGTGTCACTTGCCCTGGACTGTCCCTTGAGCGGCAGCCATGCTTGTCCTCAAGGGGGCGTGGAAGTGAGGTGCTGGTGGGGACCAGAGAGAGGGACCCCACCCTTCATGTCCCTGACCCTCAGTGCCCGCCTCTCTGTCCTGCCCTAGCTCTAGGACCGTGAGCCTCGCTCGCCAGTGCCAGCTTCTTCCAGGAGAAATGGGGTGCCGCGGGTGAGCCCCGACTGTCCTGTGGCCCTGGTCCCCGAGCACTTCCCTCCTTTCTCCATCCTGTTCAGCCCTGGCCCAGGCCCGTCTCACTGGGGCTGGGGTAGCCGGGGACCAGACAGTGACCTGCATGTGGCCAGAGGGAGCTGGATCAGGGGTCAGGTTGGGGGTCAAGGGCAGAGTCTGGAAGCCCGACTGGGGAGACAGCAGGTTCAGACAGTGGGAGGATGGGGGCCAGGGAGAGGGAAAAGATACCTGGTGTCACAAGTCGGATGGGTGATCCACATGGAGACTGGACAGAGAGAAGGCCAGGTCCCCGCTGCGGGGATGCCAGGATGCACTGCGACCAGCCCAGGCTGCAGGGTCTTGTCCTAGGGCAGAGCCCCCAGAGGCGGGTGGCACTCGGGTCAGCAGGGTCAGCAGGGATGGAATTCTTTGCTCCGGGTTGGGACGTGTGTGGGCAGACTATTCAGAGCAAGAAAACTGCTCCGCCCCACTTCAAAGACTCATCTCCTGCCTGGGGCCACCCCCACACACCAGTCCTCGGGGGCCCTCCCGGCCGCCCTCCACCTCCTGTGCTGGGCCAAACCTGCTTCAAAGGAGGGCAGGACAGAAGGTGGGATGTCTGCTGGAGACAGGCTGAGGGCAGTCCCAAAGCACCTGCTTCAACCTGCCCAGGAAGCAGGGTGAGGACGGGCCGGGGCCGGAGGCCAGGCCTTCAGAGAGCCACGCGCAGATGCTGAGGTCCCTCTCAGAGCGGCAGAGGATGCCGGGAATATCCGTGCGGCCCATCACTGAAGGAGGCCTGGAGCAGGCGCCCAGCTAAATGGCCTCCCAGCCCCTCTGGGCTGCCTTGCAGATAAACAGGGAGTGGACGGCGAGCACCCCGCTCTCCAGGCGGGGGCCCAGCGGGGCCAGGACAGGGCCCTCGAGGAGCCGAGAGGCCTCTGGGAGATGCCTGGGAGCCCCGTTGCCTGGTGACAGCTCCCGGCGGCCTGGCAGCCCAGCCCGGCGCCCGCGCTGACCGCTGCGAGCCCTCTCTCCACTGTTCTGCATGAATAAGCGCCAGGCTCTGGCCAATTGTCCCCTCTTAAAAGGCAGCCCCGGCGAAAGGCCTTTTCAAGTGGGGTCGCACAGTGCCCACCCAGGCTGGGCGGGCACCGTCGGGAGGCCGGGGTCCCGTCTCGGCGGCGGGGGTCAGGGGCCACTCAGAGCAGCCCCCTGGAGGCTCAGGCTCTGGGCAGCAGCAGCCATTTATTCATCTGCAAAACTGCGCCACCGTCCTTGGAGGGGAGAGTGAGTGAGAGGGTTTCTTTGAAGATGCTCCCCTGGGCTCCTGAGCACATTGATTAGAAAGGGCTGCGAAAGCCCACAGGGGCCAGGCATATCCAGAGCCCCGGGGCTGCAGAGGAGGTCAGGACTGGGAGACCGGTGTGCTGGGGAGGTGCCCTGACCTGGGATGCTGGAGGACATGAGTCTTGTTGGGGGCAGAGACCAGTCTGCCCTGGGAGTGCATTTAAACACACACACACACACACACACCCACACACCCCTGGCAAACTGGCTGCCCCAGACCAGCAGGCAGGAAAATCAGAGGAAGGTAGGTGTCCCAGGCGGGGACACTGAGGCAGGCTGACATCTGGCCCCCGGAGGGCCCTGGGAGCTCACCATCACACCCCATTTCAGCGACGCCACACGCAGGACACTGCGTCCTCTGAGCCTCTCCAGGTTGTGGGGAGGTCCTGTGCTGACCCTCTACCCTGGAGGATGGTGACTGAGTTTGGTGCCCTGGGAAAGACAGTGGGAAGGGGGCTCCCCGCGCCTCTGGAGGCAGCCTGCCCTGAAGGCCCCTGCAGAAGCCAGTTCTGCCGCACCGACCGAAACGTGGGTGGGTGTGCAACGCGCTCCGAATGGGACGCATCAATATGCTGACCACCTCACAGCAGTGGGAACCGGAGGACAGACAGACAGAACCCCAAACGAGGACGGTGCAGGTGTCGAGAGGCCAGGCACTGCGGCCCGGGAGCAGGAGGCAGCCGGAGCCTTTCCGCCCTTCTCTCTTCCTCCGTAAGCGTTTGCCACGCTCCATGGAAACCTTGAAAGGCTTTCGAATTGCAGTTTCTTGAAAAGCGAACCCCTTGTCCGCCCTGACACCCCGCACACCGCGCCTGCTTACTTTCCTGGGAGAGGCGTCCCCCTTCCCCGGGGCGCTCCCAGGGAGGCTCATGGTGGCTCCGGGCTGCTCTCACTCCGCACACTAGCGGCCGATGGTGACGGGCTTCCTCGGCCAGGAAGGACAGACCCGGGCACGGCACCAGCGTTCCCCCCGCACCGTGCGGAGGGACCGTGGCAGACACAGGGGCGGGCGCCAGGCCTGACGCATGCACTATCGCTCACACCGGGTTGACTTCCTGAGGGCATATCGCTCGCTGATGACCTTAGTGCCCACGTCACAGAGTGTCACCCAGGGAGACCAACTGCCGCAGCCAGGGTGTCCGCATGGGGCCCACGCAGGTGTCTGTGGCCTGTTGTCGACCAGGGTCGTTGGGCTGCAGCCGTGCAGGACGGTGTGGGGAGGACGAGGCCCGATGGCAGCTCAGTCTTGAGCGGGCATGGTGACAAAGCTGCATGCACGTGAAAGGAGCCACTGCGCTGTCACTTGAGATGGAAGCGTTTCACCGCATGTGAGTTGTTTCAATGCTGGCTGATCCCACAGCAGAGATGCCGCTGAGAGGCCGCCTGCATGTGGCGGGACGGCCCGCCCGGGGCATCGGGGGAAACTGAGGTCCCGTCCCTTCTGCATCGGGGATCCTGAGCCAGTGACTCCCGTCTCTGCGCCTCTCTTCTCGGGTCACAATGGAGTCACACCCTCCAGGCCGGTGGCACCGTGACACGCTCTGGGCCGCCTCCAGCCCTGTGCCCCCGCTTCTGGCCGGCATGTCCACTCGGTCACATTGTCACCAACCTCTCTGAGCGCCTGCAATGGCGCTTAGTCAGGTCCCCGAGGCCATCGCTGTCAGGAGCTCCTGGGAGACACCCACACGGCATGTGGGAGGGACCCGGGGGTCCAGTTCCACTGACCCCTGCAGCCAGAGAGGCCCGTGGTCCTCACTGCCACCCACTCTCTTTAAAGTTCATCAGACACCCCTGGAGGTGACAGGGATGCCGTGGCCATGGCTGGGACACAGCTGGTCCCGGGCTGCTGATCAAGACCCAGGCGGGGTCCTGACCTTTGTACTGAGAGCCGTGAGGCGGCCTCCCGGGTGTCAGGGGACAGGCACAGACGAGGCGTCATCCAGGCTCTGTGGACAGAGACAGTCGGACTCTGCGGCTGGGGCCTCTCTGATGGCCCCCTTTGTCACTGAGTCCAGACCAGCTCCCAATGACAGGTGACATGGGTGCAGGGCGGACATTCTCCTGGCCCTCAAGGTGACAGCCAGCTGGTCGGAGACAAGGCGGCTTAATGGGCGGGCAGACCTACAGTTCCAGAGCCCCACAGAGCGGAGCGTGAGCTCATCCCGGGGGTCTGCGCTCCTGCACCCCCGCACTCCTGGGAGGCACCTGAGCCCCCATGAAATCGCTAGGAGACCCCCCGCCGGAATCTCACCTGCCCCTGAGGACTTGGCTGTGTGGGCCCCTCGTCTTCCCTCGGAAAGCCCAAAGGGGCCCAGAAAATTCACTCTGGAAAGACTCAGGGGGTGCAGGAAGGACTCACCAACATCCTTCAGTTTCCTTTCCATGGAAACTGGGGGCACGGGCAGCAGGTGCAGGGCTGGGGTGACGTGGTCGGAGGGGCTGGCGAGGCTGGTGAACGGAAGGCCGGGGCACGGGAGCAGAGTCGCACACGCCAAAGACACAGCAATGTGGCATTAGAGAGAGAGAGTGGGGACATGGGCCCGTCCAGGGGTGACCTGGGGCTGGAGAGGACTGGGGGCTCACCTGAGGGTCCCCAGTGGCCCGCAAGGGCTTGCCTGCTCAGAACTCGTTGGACTGGGGTGAGAGACAGCACACCTGCGGCGCAGACGCCATGAGTCTGCGTCCCGGAGTGAGCCTGGCCCGCGCCCCTTCATTCACGGATTGAGCTCCCTGTGTGTCACGCTCTGGGCAGTGACCAGAAGCAGACAGTGTCCCTTCCCAGACGGAATTAAATCTAGCAGAGGCGAGAGACACCAGATATGAAATTAAACATTCAGCCGAATGTAAGATGTCGGCGGTCATGCTCTGAAAGGGGGAGAGCGTGGTGTTGAAGACTCAGAAGTGGATTTGTGTCCTGGGGACGTGAGGGAGGCTCCCGTGGAGCTGGTGGGGCTGGAGGGAATGGCAAGGACGGCCTGTGCAAAGGCCCTGTGGTGGGCCCAGGCCCTTCCTTGCAGCCGGGGTGGGCCTTGAGTTGGGAGCATGGAGGCCCCTTCAGAGGGGAAGCCCGGGCCCCACAGGGCCACGTTTGGTGACTCACAGGCCCCTGGACAGTTGGACCGGCCCACTGGTGCAGCGGCGGAGGCAGAACCCACGTTCCCTATCGCTTTGATGTGACGGCCTCGGAGTCTCTCCCCAGCTCCAGTCCTGTGGCCTCACCGCCCCCAGCCTGGTCAGGCTGAAAAGGGCTTTGGAGTAATGGAAACAGAAACTCATTTTGAAGAGAGGAGATGGGGAGTTGATGGGGCCAGAGGCGACTTCCTCTGAGAAGGGAGGACTGCAGCTCAGGCGGGTTCCTTGTCCTCAGGGCTGCGGGCCGGGCTGGCTGCGGACCCAGGAGCGTGGCCCAGGAGGCAGGCAGGGGTGCGGAGCCGGCGGCGGCTTCTGTGCCGGCAGAGAAGGGACCTCCAGTGTGGCTCCTGCAGGGGGCCTGGCATGGGGCAGGGCAGATCGGCCTCCTGGACCCCTCTGTGCTGCTGGGGCCAGGCCAGTCGGCCAGGTCCGCTGTCCTCCCGTGCCTATGGGGCAAGGCCCGCGCAGTGGGTACAGCGCATGGATGCCTGAATGTCGGGTTCCATGGTTTCCCTCCTCCCGCCCACCACCCGCATCCCTGAGGCCGGGCCCGGGCATCGCCCTGCCAGCGGGCATGAGTCTGGAGCTGCTGGCAGCCCCTCCCTCCAGCCACCGCCAAGCACGGTCCAGCTGGTGACGGGTTAGCAGGGAGCCGTGGAAGTTTCACCAGCGCCGGCCTTGGGGGCAGTGAGTGTGAGGCCACGTGCCTGCATGTGCCAGTCACGGGCGCCCGTGTGACTCACACATGTCACCCGTGTGAGCATCAGGTGTGTGCACGTTTCACGCCACCCTCAGCTGCGTGCGGCTGAGTCACACACTGGGCGCCTGTGTGCCTGCTGGCACCCAGGCCTGGGGCTGTCTGCACTTGTGTGTGGCGTGGGGGCCAGGCCAGGCCGCTTGCTTCAGGCAGGCATGAGCCTTGTGGCTTCTGCGAGATTCTGGGCATGTGACCGAGGAGTGGGCCGATTTGATTTCCTTATTTTTAATGTTTTTATTGTAGCAACTTATTCTATACTTTAAAGTAGACTCATGTAAAGGTTCCCTGTTCCTCAGATATGTGTCCACACACCCTGCCCTCCACCACATCTCCAAGTGTCCTTCCCCCTTGTCCAGTGGGATCTGCCACCACTTGTCCTCACACCCCGTTCGCTACTGGTCACCTCAGTTCTGTTGCAAGTGTCCAAAGGTTGGTTTTGTTTCATCTGTTCCTTTGTCTGTTCACGTTCCCTCTATGAGTGGGGTCATTTGGTCTCTGTCTTTCTTCTTCTGACTTGTTTCCCCTCTAGCTCCATCCATGTGGATTCACATGACAGGGTTTCCTCTCTTCTCAGGGCTGTGCAGTGTCCACTGTGTCCACTGTGTGTGTGGACCACGTCTTCTTCATCCATCATCTGACGGGCACTGAGGTCATTTTCAGTTCTCAGCTGTTGTGAGCAGGGCTGCAGGAAACATGGGGTGCACACATCTCTGCTGAGGGGGCTTTTATGTTTTTTGGGGAGTGCCCGGAAGTGGAATGACAAGATCCTATGGGATTTTCGTCTTCAGCTTTTTGCAGAATCTCCACACCGTTCTCCACAGGGGCTGCACCAGTTTGCACCCCACCAGCAGTGGGCCTATATTAACGAGCGTGCCCGCAGCCCCCAAGGACCCCAGGCGTGGGGAGACACGATAGGGATGCATGCGGCGTGCTGGTCAGGGTCCCTCTGGAAAACAGAACTGGTGGATGTTTGTACAAATACGTGCATGCAGACAGGCATCTGCTATAAGGGCCGCGCATGTGTGCATGTGGAGGCTGACACCCCAGGTCTGCAGCCAGCAAGTGGGAGCCCAGACAGGCCTGTGGGTTAGTGACAGTCTGCGTCCAAAGCCCTCACAAGCAGGAGTGCCGACGGGGTGGTTCCAGACCAACACCAGCAGCCTGGAGCCCTAGGAAGAGCAGACTCACCTCAGTGCAAAGGCAGGAAAACACGATGTCCAGGTCGGCAGGCAGGCAGGTGTCCCCTCTCACTCGGGAGAAGCTCAATCTTGGCTTCAACTGATTGGTTGAGGCCCAACCACGGTGGGCAGGGCCATCTGCTTTACACATCTGTGTGTTGAGATGCTCATCCCATCCAGAAGCACCCTCACAGGCACACCCTCACTAATATTTCACCAAATATTGGCGCACCCGAGAGCCCCATCACGTTGACATATACAATAACCTCCACGGGCTTACAGGTTGGTGGTGGATGGATGAGGGCGAATGGATGGTGACTAGGTGAGGAGGTAGATATTATGGCTGCAAGAGTGGGTGTGATAACACTGATAAGTAGGTGGCGAATGGGTGGATATATGGATGGCTAGTGGATGCATAGTAGATAGATAATGAATGGATAGTTTAGTAGTAGAATATGGATGGATATTGGATAGATGGTGGATGGATGAACAGGTGGATGATTGGTGGGTGGATGGTGGGTGGTTGGTGGATGGTGGATGGATGGATGTGGATGGTGGGTGGATGGCGGGTGGATGGTGGATGGATGAACAGGTGGATGATTGGTGGGTGGATGGTGGGTGGATGGATGTGGATGGTGGGTGGATGGTGGGTGGTGGATGAATGGGTAGATGGTTGGTGGATGGGATAGTGGGTGGATGGTGGGTGAATGGATAGATGAATGGATGGAGGGTAGTTGGTGGGTGGATGGTGGATGGATGGTGAGTGGATGATACATGAATGGTGGATGGATGGATGGTGGATGGATGAATGGTAGGTGGATGGTGGATGGATGGTGGATGGTGGATGGTGGATAGGTTTTAGCTTTCAACATCACCCTCTGGGGAGCTTTTGTGACCGTGTTTCTCAGGCTGAAGGAGGCGTCCTCTCTGGGCACTGCCCCGGCCTTGGTGGGACAGTGAGATGGCCCAGAGCTGTAGAGGGCGTGTGCACAGCCACCAGCTTCAGTCAGGACCGAACCCGGGTTGTCACAGGTCCAGCAGGAGTGTGAGGAGCCATGGGGGAAGGGGCGGATGTGTCTTGGGGGACAGCACACCATCTTTCAGCAGGGAAGAGCTGCTTGTGAGGGGACTTTTGTCTTCTCTCTACTCCAAGAACTAGACCAGCAGCAGCCCGGGGCGTGGGCTGCAGGGTGGCCCGCCGGGGGAAGCGGCAGCAGAAGGCATGGAGTATGGACTTTCCGCAGACAGTGGGCCGTTGTGGGCAGAGGACAGAGCCCGTTTCTGGCTTTGGTCTCACGGTCTGCCGGAGGACAGAGACCAGGCAGAGCTGCCCACCACCCAGGTAGGATGGTCCCCTCTGGTGTTTTGTGCTATGAGGTCTGAGTCACACAGGAGGATCCCAGATTTCCCAGCCCAGACCTGCGCCCCAAGGGACAGGTGGCTGTGGTCAAAACTCCCTGATGATGTCACACAAGGGACGTGCTCCCTTCCTGGCCACCGGAACCTTCTGTGACTGGTACTCAGCCACTGATACAAACCCATGAGGTCCTCACCTTCGCACGCTGACAGAGTCACAGCCCCGTGGCTGGGCCGGGAGCCTCCTTCACTGTCCTTATTTTCTCCCACCTCTAATTTTTATGGCAAGATATACATGGAGAGCATTTGTCACTTGACCCATGGGCACGTTTGTAATTCAGTGGCAGGAAATGCAGTCACGATGCTGTGGGGCCATCACCACTGTCTATACCGACACTTCTCTATCCCCAAGAGAAAGTCTGCACCCACGAGGTGGTCATCTCTCCTCCCCTCCAACTAGCCCCGCACTGCTAGTCCACTGTCTGACTTAGGGATCTGTCCCTTCCAGGGACCTCGCCTGAGTGTCCTTTGGTGTCTGGCTTATTTCACATAACACAATATTTTCAAGGCTCATCCACGGTAAAGCCAGTGCCGAGTTCTCATTTCTTCCCATGACTGAAAGATTTCTGGATGGAGGTTCCCCCTCTTGCTTATCCACGCCTCTGCGGAAGACTCGATTTATTCCACATCTGGCTGTTGTGAGCAGCTCTGCCACGAGCACTGCCTACAGATGTCTGTGCTCTGTGTATGTCCCTCGTCATGGAATCACCTGGCCACGTTGCTAGGTCGTTCTAGGTTTCATCTTTTGAGGACGCCCCCAACTTGTCCGCAGTGACGCTCCGTTTTGCATTCCCACCAGCAACGCACAAGGGTTCCAGCTTTTCTAGGTATCCCCACCACCACTCGTTGTTTCTTGCCTTCCGGTTGTTTCTGAGAGGCACCCTGCAGGGGTGAGGTGAGCGCTCACTGTGGTGTTGATTGTGTTTCCCTCATAATTAGCGATGATGGGTAACTGGTCTTGTGCTATTGGCCGTATGTGCATCTTCCTTGGAGAAATAGCTGCACAAGTTCTTTGTCCATTTTGGAATTGGGATGTTTGCTTGTTAAGTTGTAGGGGCTCTTTGCATATTCTGGAGATTAACCCCTTGTCAGGTATAGCATTGCAAATATTTTCTCCTACTGTGTAGATTGTCTTTTTCACCTTGATAGCATCCTTTCAGGCACAGAAATTCTTACACTCCAATCTCTGATTTGTCTTTTGGTACCTGTGATTTTGCTGTCATAGTGATTTCCCTCAATGATTTAGTCTCAGAGTTTGATGGTTTTAACAGTTAAGTTTAGGTCTTTGATCTAATTTGAGTTAATTTGTGTACATGCCACAGACAAGGGTTCAGTTTCATTCTTTCGTATGTGGATTCCCAGTTTTCCCAGCATCATCTGTTGAAGACTGTCCTCTCCGCACTAAACAGTCTTGATGCCCTTTGTTGAGAATAAACAAACCATATATGTGAGGGCTTATTTCTGGCTCTCTGTTTCACTCCATCGGCTTATATGTCTGCCCTGCTAGTACCACATTGTTTTGATGACTATAGTTTTGTGGTGAGTTTTGTAGTTGGGAAATGTACATTCTCCAGCTACAATCTTCTTTTCTTAAGGTTTTTTCGACTCTTTGGAGCCCCTTGCAACTCACATGAACTTGAAATTGGCTTTTTCTGTACAAGCAGCTCTGATAATTTCGACAGAGATTGTGTTGAATCTCTAGGTCACTTTGAATAGTATTGATAGGTTAACCAGTTACATTTTCCTGCCCACACACTTGGAGTGTCTGCCTTTATTTCACACTTTCGTTTCTTTTCAGCAATGTTTTGTGGTTTTCAGCATATACATCTTTCACTTTTGTGGTTAGATTTAGTCTTTCTAAGTATTTAATTCTTTAAGACGACATTGTGACTGAAATTACTTAATGTTCTTTCAGATTGTGCATTGCCAATGTGTAAAAAGCAGAACTGATTTTTTAAAGCTGATTTTTGTATCCTAAAACACTGCTGAATTTTGTTTATTAGTTCTAATAGTTTTCTTGTGGATTCTTTGGGAAAAATATATACATATGTATATATGTGGGTTTTCCACAAATACCTGCTATCGTATTGGGGTATTATACCACTATTCCTAATTGTCTTAGAGTTTTTATCATGAAAGGAGATTGGATGCTGTTAAATGTCTCTCCCACATCAGTGGAGAGGATCATGTGTTCTTTTTTATTCATTCTGTTACTGTGATGCACAGCACTGACAGATTTTCTTAAGTTGAACCATCCTTGCATTCCTGGGATGAATCCCATTTGGTCGGGTGTATAATCCTTTGGATATGTTGTTAGCATCTATCTGCTAATATCTTATTGAGGATTTTTGCATCTAGAATCATAAGGATATTGGTTGGTGTGTGCTGTTCTTGGGGCGTCTTTCTCTGAGGGCATTAAGACTCATGTTGGCCTCAGAGTATCAGTTAGCAGGTATCGCGTGCTCTTCAGGCTTTTACAAGAACGTGAGAAGAATTGGTGTTTGTTCTTTAAATGCTTGCAGAGTGTTCCTGCTAATCCATCTGACCCTGGGCTTTATTTTGCTGGGAGGTTTTTGATTAATATCCTGTCTCTTTACTCATTATAAGAACTCAGATTTTCTATTTCTTCTGGAGTTAGTTTATGTAATGGTGTGTTTCAAGGAATTTGTACATTTCCTCCAGGTTCTCTGATTTGTTGGCCTTCAGTTGTTCAGAGTATAATCTTCTAGTCCTGTGATTGCTGCTCAGTCAGTACAAGGACACTGTTTTCCTTTCTGATTTGTGGTTATTTGTGTCCTGATAAACCACCTTCACTCTGGAGAGAAGTAACTTGGACTTTTCCCTGTGACACAAGTGAAAACACAATTTCTCCCTGAACCAGGTGCGAGAGGTCTAGTCCCACCAGACTTGTGCCCTCGTGACCGTGATCCACGTCCTTTGGGGGTCCTGGCTGGGGGACCTCGGGAAAAACTTGTCCTGGCTGGACCCCATCTTCCCCCTGAGGGGGTGGGGCTCCTGCCCTTCCACACATGTGTGCATTCTTTCCAGGATGAGCTGGGCCATTCCTGGGAGGTCCACCTTATGGAGAAAGGGGCACCCAGGGGTCCTCCCTGCCCACTTCAAAGGTCTCCAGTCAGGGGGTCAGTTGGATACTCAAGCAGGAATCCACTGTCCCCAGGACATATCTGTGGGACCTTCTGAACCAGCTGGAGTGGGGCGCAGGCCAAAAGGAAACGCTTGTTCTTTCTAGAATGATCACATAAGAGTTCAAGCCCCAGTATGACAGCCGGGCATCACAGTGTCATTGGCTCTCACAATGAGGCCAAAAGCCATGCATCTCCAGACCTGTTCCCTTAAAGTGGAGCCCGGAGGCCGAGGATGCCCCCTCATGGGAGGCTCAGCCCCATTCCTGTCTCTCACCCGTTGTCCTGCCTCACACAGCACCTTAGCTGGACCCCGGTGGCATGCTTGGCGTGCTCGGAACAGTGCCTGTTACAAAGAAAACCCCAGCATTTCAAGTTTACAGTGAAAATGGAGCATTTCATAAATCCATTGAAGCTAAGTCCCATCTTATTGCTGATTCCAGAATAAATACCGGGGTGTCTATGGCACTGCCCCTGCCAGAACCCGGGCCCAGGTCGTCGCCCGGCTCTGTGACATTCAGCAGATGTCCCCCAGGACCTCCCTTCCCCAACCCAAACTGTCCCACCCCACTTGCTCTGCCCCCTCCTGCCCAGCTCAGTCACCTCCCCTGGCTGAGCTGACATGAAGCACTTGTCTCTGATGGAGAGTCTCCCACTTTCACTGCTGGGTCCCCAGCTCCGGGCACGGTGAGCAAACAAATGAAGGAATGAGCATGTGGAGAACTGGAGAACGAAGGTACAGAAACGTATGAAGGCGAGAGGGGAAGTTTCCAGATGTCCCCAGTACCCGCCTGTCTATGACATGAATGAGGCACAGGTGTGGGACCCGAATTCCACTGACGGTCACCTTCCCCCAGTCCGGCCCCTGGACAAAGCCTCCAGCAGGTAGAAGTGAGAAACCCTGGTGTCTTCCTGCTGGACACAGAGGCTGTTACCTGCTTCTGCTGAAGCCACTGTCTGCGTGAGAGACACACATGCAGGGCCAAGGCTGCAGCCTTCTCTGTCCAGAATGGTGGCCCAGGGACCTTTGAACTGTTGGACCACGGCATGCATACAGCCTCTGCTGAACCACCCCATCTGCGGAGAAACCGACAGTGCCCCCTGCAGACTCTGCTGTGGTAACCTCCCCAGCAGCCTCTCCCTGCACCCAGGGACCGGAGACGCACCCCTTGTCCGGTCACTGAAAGTCTCTGAATTCCAGGGACGGTGTGAATGGGTCCTGCTGCCGAAAAGTGAGACCTGCAATTAACATCACTGTGATGGAGAAAGGCATCGTTGAACATAAAAAAGAAAAAAGAGCAACAAGAAAGAAGTCCAGGACATTTGTTCACACACAAACTCTTTTATATTAAGGAGAAACCATAAATGGAGTCCAAAGACACAAGGCAATATTACAACATAGAACATGAAAGGCGTGCAGATTCTTAATATGTAAAAAGTATTTATAAGTCAATAAGATGAGCAGTGCATTCAATATGGATAAGGGACAAACGAGAATTTCAGAGGCAAGATACACATGGTGGGTAATGCCACAGAAGGCGCAGATCTCATGAGTAAGCCAAGAGACTGCAGTTGTGACAAGCTGGTGCTGTTGCAGCCATCACAGGCACGCAGTCTGCGGCGTTGGTGGCAGTATTTTTCACATTAATTGATAGCAGCTTTCTGGAGGACAATTTGGGCTGGCAATCCCCCTTCTCCGAATTTAGCCTGAGAACTCCCTCACACGTGTGTGCAAAGACCTACACACCAGATTTCTAGAGAAGGACCAGGTGTGGGCTGGGCTCATGAAAACCCCAAACGGCTGCTGTGAGGCATCTCATGGCAATATGAGTCCAACAAAGATGCCCTCCCTGGAAAATCTGTGGGGAAAACACTGCTGAGAGCAAAGCTAGAGTAATTCCGGTTTTCAAAGTCCGTGTGAATCCGTGTGTGTGTTTCCAGGCATGGATGCCTGGGAGGGTAGTTGGGAAACTTTTAAACGATCATTTGGAGGGGAGACATTTTAGGTCTTTTTCCTTTTCCAATTGCATTTTGCAACAAACCATCTTTTTTACAAAACCTCATGAAGCTGCTTTAAGAAGTTAGCTCTTCAGTATGATTCTGACTAATTTGGGGAGCAGCTGGGGAGAGGGAGAAGGGCACCTCTGGTCCTCCAAGTCGAGATGTGAGAGTGGGGACCAAGGCTCTTGCAAGTGACAATACAGAGACAGCTGGCACTGTCCAGAGTCTGACAGCAGCCACGGCCCAGAGCCCAGAGTCCCCGACCTCTCGACACCAGAGCCAAGGGGTTGGACGCCTCCCTGCGTGGTCTCACTGGGCTCACAAAGGCCCGGGTGACAGAGAGGACACACACCTGACGCAGGTGGCCGCTGCTGCCTGGGCGGCCTGCCGCTGAGACTTCTGCGCCATGCGTGCTCCATGTCCTCCCAGCCCCGGCGAAGCGTCCACGTGGGGGCCCAGCGGAAGGAAGGCTTCTCTTCACCGAGCTGGCACATAGTAGGTACTCAGGAATCAGCAGCCGAGCACTGAACGGCCCCCAGGCTGCACTGGGCCGGGCGTCTGGACGGACGGCTCCACCGTCAGCAGGTCCCTCCCATGCGTTCGGACGCCAGGCTCCTGCACACTCGGCCTCGGTGTCTGCGTCTCTGTCTCTCTCTGCCTGTGTCTGTCTCTGTCACACACACACACATGCACAATCACACACGTGCTCAGTGGGCGCTTGGAAGCCCAGACACTCAGCCTGTGTTTGAATCCCAGACTGCTCTTTACACGGACTTGCACAAATCACCGAAGACTCTCTCTCATCTGGAAAACCGTGATGATGACGGTGCCCACCTTGTGGCCTGTGATGAGTGAAAGTCGCTCTGCGCCTGTGATGCAGAGCCGGGCGGCCTCAGACCCACAGGCTGAGGACAGATGCCCCGGCATGCCACGTTGGTTCTGCCTGCCGGCCTCCCTGACGCCCTGGGTGCCAGCCTCCAGGAGGCCCCTGGAGCTGCTGGAGAGGAGGAAATCTGTGGCCCCCACATCCTGCCGAGAACCAGCTGGCCTTGCGGATTCCAGAACTTTCCGCCACGGCCGGCCGCTGGCCACGAGGCCAGGAAGCGGAAGGTGCAGAAATAGAAACGCACAGGAGGCAGCGTGGCTCCTTTTGCCCTGGGAGGAAGGGAAGGGGGGCTGGAGGCCCGAGGAGGGACCTGGGGGTGCCAGGGAAAGTGGAGCCAGAGGTCAGCTCCCCTAGTCCCCTCATGCATGCTGCGACACCCCCATCTTCTTGACCAAAATCTAGCATCTCAGTCTGCAATGACTGGCCCCCTGGTGACAGCCATGGGCCTGAATCTTCTGTGGTGGGGGGCAGGGCCCAGGGGCGTGAGTCCCTTCACCCCCCTAGACACCCTGAGAGGCACAAGAGAGGGAAACTGAGGCCAGAGGAGGCAAGAATAAACCCGGGCCCAGCTCCCAGCCTCAGCTCGAAGCCCCCACCCCTGTGGGCTTCCAAAGGGCAGAAAGGGAAACGATGCCACCCCAGAAGCTGCTGGACTAGAGGACGCCACCAAGCCCAGGCTGCCCCAGTCCCAGAGCCCCCGCCCCTGACCGCTGGGGGATCCCCCAGCCCCATGTGAGGCGACGAGCGCCGGTGGGGGCAATGCTGGGCCCTCTGGACCTGCTTTTTCGGGCTGTTTGACTCCCGTGGGCCTGGCTGTGTCCTCCCCAACTTTGGGACAACACCCCCCTGTGCCCCCATCTTCACCCCAACTTCCTGTTTTCACAGGAAACCCACCCCCACCCCCTCAGGAGCAGGGCCTGCTTCCTGCCCTCCCCCTGCTCCGCATCTGCCCTTGTAGCGCTTCAGAGGCCCCGACTTTCCTGGGGCGCTGGGGTCAGCAAGGTTGAGGCTGGATCGGCGGCGGCTCCTGGAGCAGCAGCGTCTGGGAGGTACCTCGCTACCTCCAGGTCCCCCAGGTCCCAGCCGTCCCTCTCGGGGACCAACTTGCTGGAGACGAAGGTGTGAGGGAGTCGGGGGGCTTCGGTGTCCCTGAGCCTGGTGTCCTTACTGTCAGGGTCTGGGGCACAGGTCTCATCCCTCCAAGATGCCCTCAGGGCCTGGTGAGACCAAATAACGCCCTTTGTCCTGGGCTCATTTGACACCGTTCTACCAGGAACGTCACAGCAGCGACCTAGGGCCAGACTGTTCCCACCCAACCTGACGCCCCGGCACCCTGAACAATCGGGGGCACCCTGTGGTGTTCACTCAGAGACAGTGGTTGAAGGAGTGGGTGCTGGCTGGGTGTGGTCAGTCCTGGGCCCGCCAAGGCCCCGTCTCTGGGGCGGGGTCTCTGCCACGGGCCACTGCGAGCAGACATCGTAGGGTGGGTGACAGAAGAACATGGGCTGAGATGGAGACGTTCGGCCCAGGCTCTGCCCTCCTGGCCAGGTGTCCTTGGAGAAGATGTCACTGTCCAGTCCAGACTGGTCTGCACGACGTGGACGAAGCCAGACCCCACACACCCTTCAGGGCTGGCCAGAGCTCACCGAACGGGCTTTCTTGCATTTTTACATTAGAAACTCCATGTGAAGCCCGGGAATAGGCTGGCTCAGCACACACTGCAACCAGCTGGGCTGCGGGGAGCCATGCGGAGACCCCTCTCCAGGGACTCAGATGTCCCAGGTCATCATGCTCAGGGTCCGGCCAACCCTGTAAATCCAGTGCCTCGGAGGGACCCTGGAGAAAGCCAACAGCGGCCCCTTCCAGTCCAGGACCCAGACAACGGTCCACCATGGTCTGGGAGGGTAAACTGAGGCCCCCGAGGAGCCCCTGCCACCTGACCCACTATGCTGTAAGCCTGAGGGCAGTTTGCAGCTGGGCCTCCTGCAGAGCCCACCCTCCTGGACGGGGACAGGCAGGACCCAGCCTCTTGGCCAGGCTCTGGCCCAGCCACTCCGGCCCCAGCACCCGCTGCGGTCTCCTGCTAGGCGGCGGGCGGCCGACGTGTGCAGCTGGGCTGGTGCAGCCGGCCTGCAGTTCACTCGGCTTCCGGCCCTCACTCCTGAGAGGAAGAGGAGGACGGCGAGAAGACAAGTGCCTGTCAAGGACACACATCCTCCTGGGCTCCTGCCGCCTGGGCCCGACACCGTGGCAGGCAGGGGCAGGCAGCCCCACCTTCCCCAAGAACCAGCTCAGTTTCTCCACCGTGACCTGCGAGCCGAGTCCCACGACCCCAAGAGGTGGGAATTTGCAGCACGAGGCTTTCGTCGTCTGGAACCGCGGTCAAGGCCGCGTCTGCGAGTCCCTCACCCAAAGCCGTCTTTCCAAATCAGGGGCTGAGCTAACAGCCCCGGGACGTCTGCTCAGGAATGCTCTAATACTGCACATTGAAAAAGACCATGCAATGTCTTGCAAATTGCACGCGCTTTTCCGCTAATCAGGAAGCATCAAGCTTATGTTTTGCTGAAATGACGAGATTTTTCCCCTCAATTTATTGTCTGAAGGAATTCAGGACAGCCTTCAGCATCCAGAAGCAGGAAGGGTGTAGGAAAAGTTCAAAATTAGCATTTCCCCAGACTCCATTCAGGGGCCAAAAGCAAGCAGTCTCCACGCTCTGTTTCCCTCCTGGGGGCCTCGGGGGTTTTTATTGTCACAAGTTCCGATTTTTATGACCTTGTTTTCCTGTAAAGCTGACAAGTTAAAAGATGGGAGTTTGATTTTTCCCTGGCTTGGCCTGTCACTGGGGGTCTGGCCTGGGCAGGCCCCTCCACCTCCCCCCTGCTCCTCAGCCCCTGGGCCCAGCTTCCCCAGCACCCCTGCCACCTGGCCACTGGCCCCCTCTGAGCCCCAGAAAAAAAGGCCCCTTAGGGCAGGAAGAGGGCTGGACAGAGCCAGGGGCAGAGCAGCAGAGTCATTGTGCGCGTTGCCTACTGCGTGGGTTTTGGGGGCCACAGATACCAGATACACCCCAGTGACTGGCCCTGTTGGGATTCTCCCAGGGACGCACCCACCTGTACCTGGGTACTGGGGTGACCCTGCATTTGGCCCAGGGGAGGGGCTGGGGTTGTGAAATTGCTCATCTGGGCATTGGCTGGGCTAGGATTGGCCCATCTCCCTGCCTGTGTCACCCAGTATGTCCACTGTGGGCCACGTGTGGCCGCTGAGACGTGTCCGGTTGGCACTGAGGTGAGCAGGATGAGCAAAGCAGGCACTTGAAGACATAGCTGGAAAAGGGGAAGGGGATGCTTCATGAAGAACCGCAGCAGTGGGTAATGGCTGTAGTAATATGTTGGCTATACTGCGTGAAATTAAATAAAAGTGTTTCACCGTTTTTCCTGTTTAAATGCAGCCACAAGAGAGTTTAAAGTTACGTGTGAGGCTGGTATGATCTTATGGCAAATGCTGGTCTGAGGGGAGCTGGCACCAGGCTGGGTCATCCTCTGACCACAGCGTCGCTTGCAGGGTGGGTCCGGCTCCCCCGGGGGTCTGTCTGCTCCAGGAAAGCTGCCCACGTGGGCTGTCCTGCATGGGGGAGCGAGCTGCAGGCTTTGCCGGGTTCTCTCATTTAAGCTCCAGAATAACACGGCAAGTCTCCCCGCTTCACAGGAGGAGACTGAGGCAGGCGAATCCACCTGCCAGCGTCTCCAGCCAGACAGTCCATCTGCCCATCGAGCGCTGTGTCCAGGGCCCGCACAGGCCAGCGTGGGGGAGCCGCACGCGGAGGGCAGTGGGCGCTCTCTGAGGTCATCTCACCCCTGGCGTCCAGGGCAGAAGCCCCTCCGTGGCTCAGCTGAGAAGGATGTCCAGCTGCTTTGCTGACACTCAACTTCTGAGACACCTGTTTGGGTGCATGTGTGTGTGTGCGTGTGCGAGCGCCCATGCATGGGCATGGAGGTGCGCTTGTGAGCACGCATGTGCGTGCACATGCCTGCGTGTTTGTGTGCCCGTGTGTGCAAACACGCGCGTGTGAGTGCCCGTGTGCCAGGCACCGCGGCGTGTGCTCTGCACTGCATGTGTGCACGTGCTGCCTCTGTAACACGCCCACACGTGATCTGCGTGCAGGCACATAGGGCACCTCTTTGGATGCTGAAGAAACTGACGGCGCCTGCTGACCATCGGGAAGGAAACAGGGAGGGATGGGGGCGGGAGAACCTTTTTTATCATACGTTCTCTTACACTTTTTGAATGTAAATGTAAATGACTCACTGCATCTGGAAAAATTCAAAGGTATGAAATTCAAAGGGAGCCCTCAACCCCGCCCCTTCCATGCCTGCCCCCTTGTCCTGGCGTCCTGCACAAAGCAAAGCACCACCTGGCTTCTAGCCTGTCCCCAAGCCTCCCAGCAGCCCCGTCGCTCCTCCAGGAGCGGTTTCGGGCAGCGGAGCTAGACCTGCCTTGGGACCAGAGCCGGCCTCTGCTGAGCCGAACCTGGAATCTCAGAAATGTCCTGTGGTCAGGCCTGGGCTCCGTCAGTGACTCAGCAGAAAGGCCCGGCCTCGCCCGCCCGCAGCCTGACCCTGGGTGTGGCCTTAGCTCCCAGCGCCCGCGTCCAGGCCTGCAGGACGGTCCCAGCCAGGACGAGGGCTGGAGAGTCAGAACCTCAGGGACGGGAAAGCAGTCTGTGCTTCCCAGGGCCTGCGGGACGGGCTGACTCCCAGGGGAGATTTTGCAGCAGGGAGCTGTCCTGCATCTTGACGGGGGTTACGCAACCGTGTTCATCGAAACTCACTCAAGCGCACTTTGAAGACTGATCACTTTGTTGGCAGAGTGCACCCTCATGGATGGCTTTGTAAGAGGACAGTCTGCGCGCCCGGGTGTTGCGTAGAGAGCTCCACGGGGCCCCTCTCCTGGGAGCTGGGGTTGTAGCAGAAATCCCCACCCGCAGGTAGAACTGCGAGTGGACCAGCCAGCAGAGGGTGCAGACACAGACTCTGGTCCAGCACGACCACGGGGCATGGAGGAGGGTGCTCTCCGTCTGGCCATCGCAGTCTGTCTTGGCCTCACTCCCAGGCAGTGACCCCCGCTTCTGGCCATCAGCAGCCATGAGCTCACCTCCCCACTTGACTTTCTCCAGCAGGAGAGGGAGCCTCTCCAGAGGACCTCAGAGAAAGCCCCAAGCGAAGCTCCCATCAGTCCAGCTTGGGTTACGTGTCACCTCTGACCCAATCGGCATGCAGAGGGACGCCGCCCTCCCGTTGGTCAGGCCTGTGTCGTGGGCCCCCTGGAGGCGGGGGGCCAGTGCCCTGGAATCAGGTCGTGATGTGAAAAGAAGGGGAGGCCACTGGACAGTGTCTTACAAGCGAGAGCTACTCACCGGCGGCTCAGCAGCTGCACACATTGGCATTGAACCCAAGGAGTTGTAAACGCCTGTCCATAAAAACCTGCTTCCAGATACCTCTGATGGTTTTATTCATAATCGGCAGACGCCTGAGGCAACCGGGGTGTCCTTCAGTAAGAGGACAGGACAACAGGCCGTTTCTCAGTGCTCAGGAGAGACAGCTCATCGAGGACGCTCCACGCATGTCCCGCAGTGAAAGCAGCCCGTCCGCAGACTCTGCCGCGGTCCAACGCGACGCGTGTTGGAAAAGGCAGAACTCGGGGGACAGTAAAACAACAAGAGCCGGTGGCCCTGGGGGAGCAGCGGTTGGTCCGCCGACTCCAGCCAAGCGTAGTCCGCGTCTATCCCCAGGACCCCGCTTCGTGTCCCTGGACTGCGGGGAACAACCAGGATGAACGAAAACACGTTAAATGCTTCCTCCTCCTCTGTCCTGCTGCCTGCTGGCCTCCATTCCTGCCGGCGCCTTTCCTGTGACAAAGACAAAGATCCCTGGTTGCCAGGAGTTAGGCGAGGAGGGAAGACTAGCGGCCCTCAGGGGCCGGGGCCATAAACTGCCCCGCGACGCAGCAGTGGAGGCGTCCTCGAGGACGCCCAGAGCAGCCGTGCAGAGGGGCCCTGACGCCAACGGCGCCCTTGGTGACAGGCCGTCCTGGCCCCGACCCAACACGCACTGGCCTGGAGCGAAGGTCGTCGGGGGCGTGGGGGTGGGGCCGAGTAGGCAAATGGAAAGTCTCTGTGCTTTGGTTTCAACATAAAATGGTACTCTCCCCAGTAAAGTTTATGAGTTTGAGAAGCAGAAGGCAGAAACAAAGCCCACTGCCAGTCTGGGTTGAAAACAGCAGGCGACAAACACCGTCTATAGGATAAACACGTTTATGTAAAATGTGGGTTAAAAACAGAGACAGGGCTCACACTAACCTTTGATAGAAATCGCCAGTAGCTAGGAGACAGCAGGTGATTGTTTTCTCTTTTGGGTTTTTATGCTGAACAGTTGTTACTTGTGTGGAGGAGCAGGAGGAGCACGGGGAGGAGGATGGAAAGGAGGAGAAGAGGAGGATGGATGAGGAGGAGCAGGAGCAGGAGGAAAAGGAGGAGGAACAGGGGGAGGAGGAGGAGGAG
>RJWH01006874.1:23357-48008 GCA_004363575.1 Solenodon paradoxus | reverse complement strand
CCTGGTTCTTTCCACTGTTCCACCCCATCCGCCACAGCCTGAAATCTGTTCAGTGTAACTCTGAATCCTGTAGTTTTTGCCTACCCTTTGTGGTCCTGGTTGCTGCCACCTCTCTGTAGCCACTGGGCCCACTTTTCCTCAGTGTTTATGTTTGGAAAATAGGTGAAATCCTAGTTGCTCTGTGGGGAGGAAGTGGGACCTACCAGGTCGCCATCTTGATCTCAATCATCAATATTAATATTTTAAAACATTCTTTTAGTAATACAGTGCTTGCAATAGCTATATAATACATATATCTATATTAAGCTTAGGCATGTTTGTTATTGCTTAATAGTACAATGTGTACATTTATATATTCAACAATTTCATTCACAATCTCACAAGAGAAGAATATGTAACTCATCCCACATTTCTGGTTTCAAGGAAGTTACACTGGGAACAGTAATTAAATGTGAATTTCCTCACCTTGGGCTTATCCAGCAGATACCCATATGCTCGATTCTGTCTCAAGCCACCATACATATTGAGAACTATTTGATTTGTCATGTAGCCTGGTTGTGGGACTGGAAGTGGGGCATACTGGAAGACAAAATCAAAACAAGAATTGGCAGATGGCTTCTAAGTACAAAACTTGTGGGGGTGCTAAATGGGAAAGGGACATTGTATGGTTCTGCTCTACCACTCAGAGGAAGAAAAGACATATTACTCTATCACTTCTCCCTATGCTTCCTTGGCCTTGTGGGCTGGTCTATACTCCATTCATTCTTCAAGGCCCTGATAAAGCATCATCTTTCCCGAACTCTTCCCATCCTACTCACTTGTCCCAAGCCAAACCTCAATAGCACTATGTTTTGTGGTTCTCTAATTGCATCTTTTCACTAAACTCCTTGTGGAAGAAACCATGCCTTGTCTTCTTTTCTTTATGCAGCTTACCACTCTGCCTGATCCTGAGTTCAGAAAGCACATGCTGGCTGAGAGAAGCAGTGTGGTAAAGTGACAAGAACAATAAGAGTGCTGTCAGCCTCTTACAGAAACTGTGTCCTAGAACAAGCCAGATCATTCTTCAACTCCATACACATTGGAGGTAGTCCAAGCAGTTGCATGAGCTTTAGGAAACATCTTAACTAACTCATACAAATTAATCATTTATCACATACAGATAAATCTGAATCACCCCTAATATGGATAGCATAAAATATAAGTTTAAATGTGTGAATTTATGGTAGATGGGTATATAAGCAAGCCACATAACATAGAAAAACAGTACATTTGTATACAAACTTTCTCTTTGCCACTTACTAGCTATAGGACTTGGGACCAGGTATTTAACATCTTAAAATACTTCAGTTTCACCATCTAACAAAGGATATTGTGAATGTCAAGGAAACACCCACCACTGTTGTATCTTTCCCCCACAGAGAATACAAGCTCCATGAATCAGGACTTAATTCATCTTCTTTCTCACCATATCTCCAGAGCTGGCACACAGTTGACACTCAATAAATATTTGTTAAATGAATGAATAAATGCAGCAATTGATGTTAAGGCACTCTGCAAATGTCAGATGTCATTATTTTATATGTGCCCTATTTTTCAAAGCCATTCTGGCACCTTCTGGCTACTTATTGTGA
The DNA here is from genome assembly GCA_004363575.1 of Solenodon paradoxus. Classification (NCBI taxonomy): domain Eukaryota; kingdom Metazoa; phylum Chordata; class Mammalia; order Eulipotyphla; family Solenodontidae; genus Solenodon; species Solenodon paradoxus. The sequence continues at coordinate 46,377 of RJWH01006874.1, read as the reverse complement.
ATACCCTAGAGACAAATCCTATATCCTGCCCGTGGCCTTACCACTCCACCGTACCCCCAAGCAATACAGCAGGGCCTCTGGTGGTGGGCTGTGTTAGGCTCCTGTGAGTACCAAGTAACCAGAGGCTGTTTACATCAGAAATGAGTGTTACCAAGACCTTTTCAGTAGCATTAAATATTAAAAAAGTTTTATCTAAACAAGAAATAAAGCATAAGAGAGTTGTGAAAAAACCTCAATGTCTTCATGTATCCTTTTAGGTGTTTATGGGTCCTTAGCTAGTGTTTTTCACTATTTTATCTCACTCAATCCTTACAATTACTTCAGGAGAAAGGCCTTGCTAAATGCATTTTGGAGATAGGGAAATGCACTCAGAGAACTTAAAGAGACTTGCCCAAAATCTCAGGTATTAAGTAGTAGATCCACAATTCTGTTTCTGTGCCATTTCTGCTATACTAAAGGTATATTATTTCTCAAATAGCCATAAATATGTGGAAATCAGTCTGACATCTCTTCTTCATAGTAAATGAAGGCAAAAGTTGTCATTGTCACTAGCCAGTGGCTAGTTGGCAATTGATTGCTACTCTTGGAAGAGTCGCTCTGGGGTGAACATGCTTTCACTGTGTGTGTGTCTATAAACACACGCATCCACGTGCACAAGCACATGTGTTTGAAAATGCACATGCATGTGTGTGTACATTCATAAACCAGACCAACACCATGGACTCTCCTCAAGGCTACAGAGACCAGAAGCCAGTCCTGTCCAAGACCATGGCAATTCTTTTACTAGAGAATCACACCTTCATAAAACTGATTGTGAACTCAGTGAACAGGCAACTTTCTCTTGCATTTGACTTTTTCCCTTTACTTGTCTAAAGCCCAGAATATTCCAACTCGAATTTTGCATAGCCTTTATATTTACATTCATAGATATATATTAATAGAGAGCACATAATGAAAGTTTTCCAAACACTTGCACTAGTATACAGCAAATGTCATCACAAAGTCATAACACGTGATGCGCAAGAGAGTGAGTGACTAGAGTCTTGCGCTTCACTAGCAAACTTGGAAAGATATTCTGAGTCTACGGCTCACCTTGGGTAGCTTGCTCCTCTGAAGGAACATTGACATAGCATCCCGGCCTGAGTTGTGTGGCAACAATTCTTTGATTTCGATAGTATCATCAGACAGAAAGTAATGCAGGATGAATTCTCTGCGGTCCCCAAACACTGAGGTTGAGTCATCCCACAGGCAGAAGAAGCGCAAAACCTTCCTATCATATTCAAGGAACTGTTTCAGAGTATCAAAGGACTCATAGGGACGTAAGGGCTCCGTGAACTCTACTTTCTGCAAATGGAAAAAAGGGCAATAATGATTGTGGGTTTTATATAATCACTTCTGGGATGCAAGCAATCAAAGGACATAAAAATATATTTTCCAGAGACTATTTTTAGGATGATCATATGTGCCACTGAAACAGGGCAGTTTCGTTCTTTTCATGTTTCCCAATGATCCCATCATTTTAATATAAATGTCAATTTTACACCGTTTTTAATAAACCAGGGCTGTCTTTAATACAGGGAAAAAGGGGCAGTTAAGTTGCCCCAGATCCAGTCTGTTGAGGGGGCCCAAAAGGAGCTGCCCCTTTTGCCCTGCATTAAAGAGTACCCTTGCTAGTGCCGACTGCTGTCCCTGCCACCTGTGAGCTAACAGGAGCCACAGGAAAAGGATACCTCCTCCCCCCGCCAGACCCCTATTTCTTCAAAGAAAGTAGAACACTGAAGCATGATGTAGCTGCAGGTAAGTACTATGGGGGTTATCTCTGGCATAGTGGGAGTTATTGGGCATTTTTGGCACTGTGATGGTTAAAGCAGCATGTTTTTTAGGCAGGATATTTAGAGTGGGGTTTATTGAGGCATCAAATGTGGTTTTTGTCTACGGTACCAAAATTCCTTGCACTGGCCCTGGCTGTTTGTATGAAGTCCCACTGGACCACACATTGTTACTATGAGATTCCCAATTGGCATAGCATAGTGCTTATTTGTTGCTGGTGTGGCTATTCTGCTCCTGCTCGGATTGGTCTACCTCCTCCCCTCCCTTAGCTGCCAGTACATAACCCCATCCGTTTTTGTCATCCCAATGTCTTGTTTTTGACTCAAGGAAATATGGTCAGCCTAACAATTCTGTGATATTTTAAGAATTTCAACTGATTAATGACATATATTACATGTAAATATAACCAGCTTTAACTTTAAAAATAGAAACAATCAAGTATTAGAAAACTTTTCATATTAAGCACTATTTTTAATACACTAAAATATACTTCAGTAATTTTTTGAAAATAGACTTTTCACAAAGACTTCAAATTCTTGTTTAAGAACAAACAAAACTACTGCATGGTGATAGAACTTAGAAGAAAAATCGCCTCTGGGTTGGAGAATGACAAGAAAGGGAGATAAGGGTAACTTTTTGGGGTAATAGAAATGTATATTTTGATTTTTGCGTTAGTTGCGAAATTGTGTACATTTTCAAAATTTCTTGATCTGTACACTTAAGATTTACACAACTAAGTCTCAATCATATTTCGACCAAAAACAATTGTGCTTACATTGAAATTTCCAAGGTGCCTACACTCCTTATTCATCCAAAGATTTTTGTGACAGTAAAAGGGAGGAAATATGTAGCTTTATTTCTGCTCAAAAGGTTTAGCTATTGAGGATATGAAGGGCCATGAAAATAGAAACAGAACAAGTAGAGAACTTTCCAGCTGACACAAAACCACTGTTGGATCTCTGTCCCCACCCCAGAACTACCAGCTCTATACGCTTCTTGGTACAACTATTCTCTATTTGCATGTTCTCAGCTCTGTTGTGAAGCAAAATTGCCCCCACTCTGTCTGATGTGGCCAAATAGGATGGTAACATAAGGAAGTACTCATTAGCAAGGGAGATGTAGTCCCAAATCAGGTTATGTAATCTTATTTGTAACTTTTTTAAATTTTCTGTCCGGGGAAGTCTAGATATAAATTCACCTCGAAGACATGGGGAGACATGACGGACATTCAAAGTCTCTTCAATCTTATACTTCATATTTAAATGAAATATGGGACCTCTACTTTCATTGATTGAAAAATGTTTCTTTGGCATCGTAAATTCTCTAAGAGATGTGTTATTGATTATATACCATAGGGGTTCCTTTCAGTTTAAGTTAAATTGTTTAATTTTAACTTTACAGTTTAAGGCAGCAAACACTGGAGAAGGAAATGCACTAAAGTTAAGAACCTCTTATTAAACTCCTAATTTTCCACAGTTTTCTATATTTATTGAAGGGTTATCTTCCCAAGGGAGTAAATGCTAAAACAATTCTCCCCATTTGAAAGGAAATTATTTAAAATATTTATTGGCTATTCTTAGTATTCATTCTCTCCAGTCTTGGCACAAAAGAATATTTTTTTCTTTGTAAACCTAAGAATTGCAAAGTACTCTGTGTATTTCAAACAGTTTATCATCATTCACAATCACTATCATAAAAAACCAACTGTTAGTAAATGAGTGCAGCCATATGCAAAGGGTAGTAATTCATATGGTTCAATTTCATATAGATTCTCTCTACTGAGTCTAACAGCTTTGTATTTATCTAAACTCCTTTATCTAGGGCATTTGGAAAAAATAAAAATGAGCTCAAATCATAAATATCCTCATATGCCAATACATTTAAGAATAATGCTACAGGGATTTCACCTTAGATATTCAAGATCAACAATATATTTCTCCAGAGGGTTGCATGCCTACATTAAAGAATAATTCTGTTGGGGCCAGGAGACAGGAATAGATGAATGATCTTATATGCAGCTTCTAACAAGAGATCAAAGGAGAATTTTGCCCTCAATTTTATATTATCTTTCTGCAAGGAAATGAATTATAAGTTTTAGAAACAATAAAAATGGGACAAAACTAATCTTTAGGAATATAAATGAGAACAGTGGTTATCCCTCGGTGGAGAGAAAGACTGATTGGAAAAAGACAGGAGGAAACTTTCTGGAGGGAAGGAGATATTTTACATCTTGATTGGGTGTGGATAGCATGGATATGTGCATTTGTTAAGACTCATCCAATCATACACTTAATTTCTGTGTATTTTACTGTATTTATATAATAAAAAAGAGAAAGGGAAACAATACTAAAAATCAGGGTATGAAGCAAGAGACTGACTTCAAGTCTCAGCAAGAAGACTGGCTATGTATGTGACCTTCTACATGACACTTTTCCTTTTGGATGCTCAGATTCTTCTGTAAAGCATAAAATTTAGACCAAGGGATCATTCAAAAAAATAAAACTTTAGAAAGACAAAAACAATACTACCATCACTGATTCTCCCTACATTAATTAAGATTAGACTTTGAAGACTAGCATCCTTTCATAATGGGGTTACATAAGAATGATGACCTTCCTCACTCTTTCAGAACATCTCTGCATCCAGTGCTACCATAGAGGAACTGGGAGTCCCAAAGAAAAAGGAAAAATGTGTACCTAAGGCTGAGTTCAGTAAATCAGTAGTCCAGAAGCAAAGCTTTCCCCAAAGTTAGGTAAATAAAATGAGAAAAGGCAAGCCAAGTTAACTGTCACTTAAGTGTGACCACAAAGTCCATTGCAGGGTATTAGAAACTGTCCCAAATGGGCAACTCACTGATAACTCCTACGGCCCTGAAAGGAGACTCACCATGGGGATAAGTGGGGCAGGAGCAGTTAGTGAGACATTCTTGATGTGAGGCCAACACCCAGTCTTCCTTCCAACCCAAAGGAGAACAGGACATCTCCAGAAACTATGATCCCAACTTTCACATCTTCATCAGGAGTACCAATACCCTTTATTGTCAGTTGATTTTCATTCTGAAAGCAAGAACTCATGAAAATAGCAATTTCTTACCTCTCTCCGTGTCTTTATGTAAGGATCTTCTGGACATTTTCCAGGGGGATTTAACTTGATTCCCATTTTTCTCATAAATTTTTTTGTGAATAGATCACAGTCATAAACCTTGAATATCCGGCCATAAAAGATCATGTCTATGTTGATATTGAAGTGATGCACAGTATAAAACTGATCATCATCAGGAGGTGGGAGAGCAATCCGATGACGCCGGATAAAAGTCCCTGTGGCATAAAACGAAATACAATTGCTCTCTCTCATTTGACTAAAAATGAAGAGATCTATGCAACAACCCTGAATGCTTTCGCACAACAGGGAAGTTGGCAAAGTCTGGTTCTTATAGACAGTATTAGTATGTTCAAACTTGGAAGATGTCAGCGGGAGTTGAGAATTCTGAGGTCCAGATTTATTTAACCAAATTTGAATGTCATTAGTGCTCCCTGTCTGTTAGAGAAGTATTTTAATAAACCATAAAGACTAGGCTGGGAGGAAAAAGGAGAGGAGTATAGAGAGTGACCTAATGTGCCTGATGCTGCCATCATGTCTGTGCTCAGAACAAGCACAAGTACACTTATTTTCAGCCACTACTAGCACACAACGTGAGCACACTAAACAAGACCAATATGCCCAAAACAGGAGTGTTTTCAAAAATGCATACCACTGTCCCAAAAAATAAGCTAATAATCTTCAATGTGTAGGCGCCAACACCATGATTTATAGCTTCCATAAGCATGAATGACTTTATGCTACTCTGAAGCTTCATGGAGTCTTTTCCTCTATCATTCTCTTCTCCCTCCTTCTGTAGCCTCTGTCTACCTACACCTAACCACCTTTACCAAGTGAGGGTTATCGGAGGCTTCAAAATTTTGACCAGTTCTCTGTTCCAAATGTTCTAGATCTCATCCCCATCTTCTACTTCCAAATTTCTGACACCCATTCACTTCTTATATTGAGAATATGGACTCAGGGTCCCAAGGCACATCAAAATTTTAGCCACTGGAACTAAAAGTGTTCCCTTTTTAGATGCATATACCAACTACACCATACATATCAGCAACTTACCGAAACATAGCTGAAACCTGCTATCATGAATTACTTAAGGTTTGAGATTTTATCCTACTTACAAGTTAACAAGTTAGCCTGCCCCAGTTTCATGGATGCTGGTAGAAGATATGAGATGCAGTGGTTAGAGACAAAGCAGTTTGTTACTCAGCAATAACAGAACATCAGCATCTTTGTACCAGTTTCTGAGTAACAATTCCTACAAGGTGACACAACGAGGGCCAGGGAACTTGGGCACACACAGTGGGTTAATTACAGGAGAGGAAATTTGAGCTTAGGAAATCCAAGTCTTAAAATGGGCAATGAGCATTCCTGCCTTATGTCTCAAAAGAAAGACATTATTTTTATTAGACAAGACACTAAGTCTTTTCTGGAGGAGACGACACCTTTATCTTCCAAGGCTTGAGCAAGCCTGTATTTTTCTCCAGAGGCAGAGACTATCTCTGTCTTCTAAAGGTATTTGCTGTACAAACATCCTTAAAGAGATAGTTCAGAAAAAAGAGGAGTTGGTGCCTCTGTAAGATCTTGCAAGATTTACAGATTCCAAGTACCCATGGAGAATTATTTTTCAATATCTGTAGCTGACATAGGTCTGAGAATCTACTACAAGAGGAAAGAAAAAAGAAGAAAAGGTAATCAGGGAAAACTGAGGAGCTAATACTTCAAGAAAAATTGACGGGCATGACCTCTGCATATAGACATTTTAAAATAAAGATGTTAAGCAATCTTTATATTTTATATGGCACTAAGAATGACACCTTTTCCCAAAGTCTAGAAATACTTAGAAATTGTTCACTCCTTACTAATTAAGGAAAATTTGATGAGTATCTTTATGTGCCAGGAACTGTGTTGGGCTCTGTTCCATTATTCTACTAATCATCATTTCACTCTGTTGAGGGGAAAGGGGAAATTAACTAAAATCATTTTCATCTTCTTTTCTTTGCAGCAATTTTTAATTACTTGGTACATTAAATTAAAATAATAAAACTATAAAATTAGAACTGGCCTAGAATATTTTTAAATGTATTACATAAAAGATGATATAATTTTACTGCAAAAATTATACTTCAATTAGCCTTTAATTCATGCCACTGAAAACAGTATGCAAATTATTTAATCATTCAAGATTAGACATTTAGGACGAATTGCATGCTTAAACATCTATAAAAGGATGGACAGTTCAGGTATTTTCAGGAACCATTATATATCTCTTTAAAATACTTATATTATGACAGTTTTTTAAATATATAAGATGCATTCAAAAGCCAGAAGCTTCCTCAGAAACTATCAATCCTGAATTTCTACTTCATTATAAAAATATAAATGAGCAAGTTAGTGATGATATCTTCTTATTCTAAGACTTTGAACAGGATCCTACATTTTTCTAGGTGGGAAGAACTGGCCCACCCACAGAACTTTTAAATAATAATAATCACATGATCATCATAGCACTAGAATATATCTTCATATATACATCTTTTCATTTAATCATTGACAATCCCATTAGGCAGATAATACACAAAATGTAAATATCCATCTTATAGATGAAAAACAAAGGTTAGAGTAGTTAAGTGACATGTCCAAGGTCATGTCCTAATAAATAGCAGAAAAAGATCTTGAACCTGGGTTTTCAAGCTCTAAGTAAGTACCACTATTTTCATAGTTTTTACTGAACTTTATCTCATGGTACTGCAGTGACAAATTACTTAAGTAAGAGAAAGAAAGGAGTGTCATAGGTAACACAGAATAGAAATGGGTAGAAGACCTACCAGCCACTACAAAAAGGAAAGAGATGATGGAGCTGCTCTTCCAAAAGAACAGGCTCCTCCTTCTCTAAGGGCAGATTTCTGGAGAGGGCCCACTTGCCAACTGCAGCAATGTCCCTCTAGGGCCAACACCACTGCATTACCTGTACTCTCACCCTTAGAAGCCTGCATATCTTTGACCCCACACTCTTCCTTATCTTAGCCCAAACCATTCTCTCACTAGATGGTTCTCAGAAGAGCACAGGCAATTCTTTGTGGTAACAAACAAGGAAACCTGGCCATCCATGGGCTGGAAAGAGTAAGCAGATCTAACACAAAACAAGAAAATTTTAATAAAAAGAAATACAAAGTCACACTTTCTAGCTAATGTGGGTCATTTGAAATATACAATTACACATGAAAGCTTTCAATAATGTATTCATCGGACCTCTCAACTGTGTCTTTTGGAGACTGAAATTTCTATTTATTGGTATTTATGTGCTTAGTCTTCCCAAATAACTGCCAGCAATTCTACTAGTAGGAGACTGTTCTGAAATATCAAGGAAATGGGCAGGATGCCACGTCTTTGGCACACATTAAAGAGCACCTGAGATGATCAAGGTATAGAAATAAAATTAATGTTACAAAATGGAAAAATATCTAACTGGGACCAAAGGGGAAGGGGTTGGGGTGGGTGAAAAAGTAAAAGGGTTGAATTGTGCAGCGGTGGAAGAAAACTAAACTTTTGATGGTGATCATGATGTAGTACATACAGATGCAGAAGTATAATGCTATACACCTGAAACTTATACAATGCTATAAACCAATGTTACCTCAATAAACATATCTTTTTTAAAAAATGGTAAACTAAAAGTACCATACATGCTCTTTAAGTTTTCAGATGTTTATCTTCTTACTTGCCCCATAAAGAGTTTTTAGGCAGATGTCCAGACATTAAATGTTTACTTTTAAGCTCTTCCTTATCTTTATATTTTACGCCTCTCTTCCTGTTAAAAGGACCTACTGATTATATTCTGCAAGCTTTAACTTCGTAACATTTCCCTACGATTTAGATAAAAATGTTCAGTGTGTTTTCATTTCATTCAGTTGAATCTTGCTTTAGATTTTTGCTTGTATCACTAAATTTGGATTTTGGAAATTCAGAAATTCCAGAATTCAGACTCCAACTTCTTACCTCTATCTTATCTTATCTTCTTACCTCTATCTTAATTTTAAGTATGTTTAATTCACTTTAGCAACATTGCAGACCTATGGCACACATCCCTGTCTAGAGGCAGCTATTTCTTAGGTGAATAAATACATAACTAGAATTGCCACATCATCATATCTACTAAGCTTGTATCCTAAAAATACTAAGCACCTTAACTATGATATGACATGATAGAATATCTTTTTCTCCTCTTGTGTTTTCTATTATTCTTTCAGTAAATGAATATGAAATTAAAATTATGACATTTTTATTCTTATAAAACATCTTTGGAGTTTTGGTTTTGTAAGAACAATTTCTAATAATAATTTTCATTATTTCTTTTATTTATACCATGTTTATTTTAGGATGTTGAAACTGCATCTCAGTGTATGAAGAATAACTTTTTTATAGAGATAAAATATGATAACTGTCTTGTAGTGGAGAAATAAAAATATTTTAATTACATACTTCTGATCATAATAAGGAATAACAACCCTATGCATCTCTCTCCTAGTCACTGAATGAGCACCAAAATGATACCATGTTGGGTGCTCTAGTGTCCTGCTGTCTAGTTCTCCTTACACACTCCATTATCTGCTCCTAAATATCTCCCAACTTCTCACTACACCACTTTCCCACCTCTTTATCTCATGCTGTACTTTTTGACTAATCTGCCTTCTCTTCCATGTTTATCTGCAGAGACTTTTGAGGTTCCTCTCAAATGCCTTCTTCTCTAGTGGATAATAGTTTCTCTGTCTCTTATCCCTCAAAGCACCTGATACCATTTATGATGTCTACACTGTGTTATGGACATTGTCTATCAGTTTTTCTTTCAAGATTTCCTCCCTCTCCCATTCCTCCCTCTTCCTTCAACAAACATTTATTGAATAGTCAATGTGTATTACTTACCTATCTTCACATACTAGAGTCCTCCACTCTTTCTACTCTACCCTGCTCCATTCAGTGACAATTCCTCCCCTAATGTTCATCCTCTAGAGTTGCTACACTTAGCAAATTGAAATACAGTATTCTTGGCTAAACCTGGATTCCAGACAATGAACGGTTTTTAGTACAGGTATGTGCCATGCAAAATTAGAGACACAGTTACTCTGAAATTAAAATTTAACTGGGCAATTTGTGTTTTAAATGACAATCCTACCACCACCCTCTGCTCTGCTTTATGGGATGTGGTATTAAGATACAGTGTATTTCCAATATGAATGAATGACTTATAAATAACTGATTTCTATTTTGTGATTACATTTACTGGATTCAAGTAGGTTATACATAATATGTACTAGACTCTAAGAGCTATATCCATATAAAATACTACCCTGTTGAGGGACCAAAACAAGTTACTCATGGAGATCAGTGTTCTTAACCAATAACAAAGTAGAAGCCATTTCTTCACCCCAGGACTAGATGATCAGAAATTCTGTAAATGTGCCAGGAGGTTCTGGTGATCAGCCTCAATGGAAAACAACTGCTATAGACCTTATCAGAAAATTATATCATGTTTCTAATCCTTATTCTTTCCAAACTAATCTATAGATTACTTTGGACTTGATATTATTAGACAAAGAATTATTCTCTTAGATAATGTGTGGTAAAACTACTGGGATTAACCTGTAGTAGCTTTAGCTTTGTATAACATTATTTTAACTCCATTCCAGCAGAATAACAACAAAGTATATAAATATGCCACATCCAACAAAAAAGATATTGATGTCCTGGCAAAAAATGAAAGCAAAACCTTGAATAACAACAGTAACTTGACTTGGAACATACATATTTCTCTCTGCCAAGGATCTGTGAATATTAAAAATATGTTGGACTGATTAGAAGCTGCATATAATTGAATGTGTACTTGGCACCATGCTAAGGGATTCTTCTGGTTTATTCCAAACTTACACACACAAAAATTACATACTGTGAGGGGCAACTAAAAAGGAGGTCAATTCATCCAGGGACACTAATTTCTGAATAGTCTGCTCAATAAAAAGAAGTTCATCTGACTTCTCAGTTAATTTGGAAAATAGTGAAACTCTGTGTAAGTTACAAGAACGTCATCAGTATGCAATACCTAAATGTATAAACCCTAGCCCTCACCAGGGCCCACAGGCATATCAAAAGTAATTTTAGTTCACTCAAGATACAAGAATCACTACCTACTCTGTCCCACCAGGATCTGAGCCTCTGGCTCATTAAGCTCTTTTTCTTGTTCATAATCATTTAATTTGGGAAAGTTTAAAGTCATTTAAGCAATTTTCCAAAGTATTCTCTGTCCAAACAGACTTCCTTACCCACATATTAAATATTTTAAGAGAGATGGGTTGCTTGCTAAATAAAGCTTGATAGAGTAGTTATTCATGTTTGCTTTCCACAGGACTTGTTATATCACCCCAGATTATCTCTACTCTGTCGACAAATTCTGTCTTGTTACATATCTTGATTGCTGTGTGCTCTGTACATATTCTTTGAGCTGTGTCTTCATTCAGGGAAGTGTCCTGATCAGCCAGAGTCAATTAGAAATTCTGAAATTTTCAAGCAACTTTAAAATTGTCTTTTACTCAGGTTTATTTCTCAGTCTTTATGAATACCATTCCCTATATTTACACAAAATACTTTTCAAGTAATCATTATGACTATCTTCAATTTTCCTTTGGAATATGTTTATGTAAAATTTGAAATCAAGAGGCTGAGAGCATTAAAAGGTCTTAATAAACACCCTTCCAAGATTCTCAGAGATGTCGCATTTGATATTTATTGGATAGTTTAATAAAACTCACTGGATACGGTTTGGTGAACTGCAAACATATGAACTTCCATTTAAAAAGTAATAATAGCAATATAATGCAAATGATTAATACAAGATCAGGATGTCTCATGACCTTTATTAACTGTGTAAATTTGATATCCTGGGAGAAGTAATCAAAAAAAGTAAAGCATTTTTATGTGAAAACATAATTTTTTTTTTGCTAAAGCAATAGGTCATTCACCTAAACATATCTATATAGGTAAAACAGATGTTTTGTATTTTTATTTTTTTACTTTATTTGTTTATTTTAATATTTATTGCAGCAACTTTGTTTTATAAATTGAAATAAACTCATATGTGTAGGTTCCCCATATGTGCAATTAAAACAGAGGTTTTAAATTAAAGGTTATAAATTTTCTTTCTATTCTGAAATAACTCTAATCTATTCCTGTCAGACTTTAAAAACTGCCTTGTAATTTTTTAATTACTCTAAAAAATCTAAAGATCTCTAGTCCTTTTACAAATAAAATGCCACAATTCCAACCTTAAAAGTTTGTGAGTGGCACTTTGGTGGTTTAGTGGTTAAGCCTGTGGCCTCGGGTCAGTATAATTCACATACATTACAAGGATCCAGGTTGACAACCCAGGACCAGGGGAACAACCAAGATCAACAACTAAATAAATGTTTCTTCCTCCTCCCTCTTCCTGCTTGCACCTGTCCTTTGAAAAAAAAAAAAATATCAAGGCATATCTCTTAAAAGATTTGCCGTTAAGCCAACAGTTCTCCAAACAAAAAACTCACACTGACTCATTATACCAAGTCTCATCTTCTCCATTACTAAAACCAAGCACAGATACTAATTCAATATCCTTTCTACTACACCTCAACAGTGGCTCTCCTCCAACATGGTAAAATACACCAGATTCTTTGATCTGGGCACCCCTGATTCTCAAGACACATCACTAGTTTTGACTTTCTTCCGGAAAACACATCCCAGGGGTACATGTATCTGGTAGGCTTCACCATACACATGTCCCAACATACTTTCAAAGGCCTGATGTCCCAAAACACATACCCCAGCTCCAACCGCCATACTTCTCTTTGTTCCATGCTCCTGAATTTTCTAGCACATCACCATCCTCCCAACTGCAGAGTGAGCTCTGAGGCAATCAATGAATATTCAAAGGGAGCAAATTACCTCTTACATCTGCTTCCTTTTCTGTCATAGTTGATGACCGACTTTAGATGGTTGTTGAAAAGTTTAATAAAGTATATTATCATTAGATGTTACCTTTCCTCACTATATTAAATTGTTGATCAAGTCCTAGCAACTCAACTAACCAAATGTCTCTAAAATGTCTCCAAAATTTTCCCCCATTTTCTATTTCTACCACATTGTTCTGGTTTGGAAGCAGCATTTCTAGCCTGAACAATTGAAAAACTCTTAGACCAGTCACTTTGCTCCCTTTCCTCTCCAAATTGCTTGTCTATATGCTTTATGAGATGGGAGCTATAACGGGTCTTGTTCCTTTTTTCCATTTTCCCAAAACTTAACTCAGTGCCTGGCAGAGAATGGGCACTAAACAAATACTTCTTGGCAATGCTGACTAGCTCCAAATTCATCATCCAGACAAAATGAAGCCATGCTCTAAGAAAAATCTCAATCTCATGAGCATTGTAGGAATTTCTTTGTACACTGACTCATCACAACTTTATTCTCAGAAGTTCATTACACCAAAATTCCTTTTTCTCCTGCTGTAACCATCATGATATATCAATATGGAGGCAATGAGCCCAGGAAAATGGTTAGTAAACAAAAAGCTTATTCAACATAGGCAGAAATCCAAAGATATGTTAAACAATGATAAGGATATAGTAAATAAAGCATGTGTATGTTAAATAGAAAAAAGGGATGGAAGGACCAAGAGATAACTAATTTTCAGTGTATTAAATATATATGAGGCATCTGGGCTCTAAATATTCATGCTACACTAAATATACAAGAGGCACTAAATATTCATGAGTATTCAATATTCATGAGGCCTAATTCGGCCACTCATTCACTGGTGACACCCATTCTGGCCCCATGTGTCCTTTGCCTGAGAAACATAAAACCCATGACTATTTAGCAGGCTTATTGTGAGCTACAGCTGTGGCCAGACCCACTTGTCCCTGCATCTCTCCAATAAGAATAGCCCTGTGCCATTAGCCCCCAATAATTTCTGTCTGTGGTCCTCCTTGTATGAACTTCAACTCTGGTCTACCAACCACGCTGATAGCAGGAAAGGCTGAAGTATCAGAGAGACAGGAGCATTGCCTACCTCAAGATTCAAGCAAAGTGACCCTTCTACCCACTTGCACCCTATCATAAGTGTGTGAAACAACCCCATCTATTTCTCCTTGCATTTCAAATTGTTTTAATGCATTGTGTGATTCATGCATTTAAATTCTGTCCGTAAGGCTTCTGTTCTGTCACTTTCTAGGAAAGCCTGCATGCATGCTTCTTGGAGGCCTCCATTGCATCAACATAATATCCCATACAATACTCTGGCTTGTGCATAGAGAACATATTGTAAGAAGGAGCAAGAAAGGAAGCATAGAGTCCTGTTAAGCAGCTATTCCATTGTCCTAGCCAAGAAATGAGGGTAGCTTGAGTTAGGATGTCAGCAAAGGGGATGGAAAGACAGCTCAGGATATGTTTTGCTAGGAGAATGAAGAACAAGGATGACGGGTGTTAACAAATAGGGAAAGTAAAAGGAGTAGAGATTACAGTTGAGAAGGCAATTTCAGAACCTGAGATATTGAAGATGGTAATACCCCAAAAAGACAGAGACAACGCACCCAAGAATCACAGCTCTACAGAGATCAAAGGGACACAAAAAGTCATCTACATCAACCACCAAACAAACATGTGAATCCGCTCTTACACATCAACCAAATTGTAAGTGAAAAGTAACCCATGACCACATCACAGGGTCACCCATCTAAACCAGTGACCAAAAATATTACTCCCCTCTTCTCTAGCTTTATACTGGACCCTGACCTCATGCTCATGCAGGACCATAGACTACAACTCTGAGAGCTGCCTGCCATAAAATTCTTCTTACTGGCCTTAATTCTGTCCCTAAGTCCTATCCTTGAGGATACAGAAAACAAAGTCACACTTCCTTCACATGTCACTTATATTTCTGAAGACATTTTTCAGGTACACTTGAGTTTTCCTTTACAAATATCTGTTTTCACTACACATAACAAATTTTTAGTCATTTTATCATCCTAGTTGCTGTTCCCTAAGGCATCCAGAGCTCAGCATCATCCCAAGGGAAGGACTCATAATACAAACAGAAGAAATCCGTCACCTACTTTGATCTCTGTCATACTTTTAATATCGCAACCAAGGATCAGCTACTCTAATGGCCACATCACAGAATTAACTTTTACCTGACAGAAGTGAAGTATAAACACGACTATTGTGATGGGATGAAGAAACAATGACCCCTGTTGATGTGCCATCAAAGTCTATAATTAAGAGGGATGAGGGTGAGGAGAGTACTGGAAGCAAATGACAGTGACTTCCAGAGAGAATACCAGTCTGGAAACAGCAGTGGGTAACAGCCTTCTCTCCTCCCCCGAGGATGTTCTGAAGGAAGTAATGTGGTCATGGCCAAAAAAAAAAGACCACAGGTTTTGAAGAAAGAAAGTCAAAGACACAGGAGAGTTTGCTCATACTAGAGCAGCACCTGAAAGGATACAAGTATACTATAGAGGATTGAGATAAATGGCCTATGTTGAGGTATAGGGAATAGAAAGCTGATAAGTTAACATTAATAACTACAAACTAAAAGCACTTTTATATTCACCATTGCCGACCTAAAATTAGATACCTAAGGAATAACATAGGGTATTTTAAAAAGCTAGAGGAAGGCAGAAGTTAGAAGTGAAAGATCTATAACTCTGCTTTAAACAGATACCTTGAGGCAGTCCACTATTTTTCACCACTGGTTCATTTACTTGAATTGTGTCATCTTCAAGGTAGAAGTAAATTTTATAGTGTCTTATTCTATAGAGCTCTTGATTTTTATCAGGCACTTCATCTTCTAAATAGGCATCGAAAGATAATACCTGTTGGAATCATAATTAAATACTAAGAAATGAAAAAAATATCAGCTATTTAAAATCAATAAATCTACTGCCTATATACCTTTTGTTATTGTAAAGAAAAAGTTGAGACTTTTGCAAGACATACTACGTATCACCTTTGAAACGCATATATAATATAGGCTATAGAATATAAAGATTACTTTATATCTGTCTAGCTAGAATGAGGAAATAATGTTCAAGCAATAAATCCATCATTCAGTTATACCATAAATTGAACTAGAGTCTGTCTTTGGAATTTCATAGTCGGATTCTACATATATATGTTATAGAGACAAAATACTTGTTCTTATAAGATAAAGTTTTGTCACTTTTTTCTCATTAAGAATAACATAAAACTACTTTGGTTCTAGGGTAATATTATCTTGGCTTCTGTTCCTGCTTATTACTTACCTTGAGGAAATTCAAACAGGCAGATCTGAAATTCTTCCAATGTACTAGGGATTCCCCACTTACACTTTAAGAACTTCAAAGAACTGAAGTCAATCCCAGATCAGTCTCAGTCTACATTTGGGGGCAGGAGGGAGACTCAGGTAGGGAGGTGAATTCCAACATAGTTACAATACAAATATTCAAAAATATTCTTGAAAATTCCCCAAGCACTTTGGAAAACTGCCTCTCAGTCAGTAAAACTGGCCATTTTTCTCCATGTTAAAGCAGATGACAGATGGCCTCTTTAGTTGAAGACCAGTTGAAATAGTTACCTTATGTTTAGGTGCCATATTTTCTGAATAAAACATATATTTAACCATTGGAATCACTCTTAATGCAGTTAGCTGCTTACACCTGAGAAAGACATGGTAATTGAAGAAAAAAAAGGGAACAATAGATTCAGGCTACCTGGTGCACACACTCTTTGAGAGTCCCATTTCAATATTCTCTTTGTTCTTGTTTTAATCAATTTTTATAATTAAAGTTACAAAAATTATGCATATGATGCAATACCAGAGTAATTCAATATGAACAATATGAGATACATGAACAAATCTGTTAGATGCCATTTACCCTCTAGGGGTGGTTCATTACCCTAATTGTGAATATACGCTCTGGAGGTATTTAACAAATTTAAGTCAGAAGCCCACGCTTCAGAAGTGTCTGATAAAATACCTCAGCAGTCTAACTCTAAGCAACACAAGAAGTTTTTTGAATTACCATAAGTGATATTAGAAATATATTCAAAACAAATGCACCAATTATGAACATCGACCAGGTACTTTAGAATAATCCACCAACTGTTGGATTTGGCATGATGCTAGTGACTCTGTAGCTCTGTCACAAACTTCTCCCTGATTTGCAACATTTTGGTTGCCCTGGACAAACTCTTTACTAAGTCAGACTCCATAACCCTGAGGTCCATTTTCCTGTCTCTGGTTAACAATCCCCAACATATAGAATCTTGCATCCAGTTTGTATACAAAGAAAGGAACACAAGGCAGGAGTCACCCCAGTAAAACCACCTGTGAGATCTACAGACCCTTACAGCTTATTGGTTTTGTGGCTGTCACCTCTCCTTAACTCTGAAAAATATTACAGAATCTCATGCTAAAGCAACTGTCCATCAAAAACCCCTAGACTCTGATTGAAGCTGTTCTTATAGTAAAATGGCCCTTTATTATCTTCCAGCTGAACAAGAAAGTGCTTATGCTACAGCCAATACAACTTGCTGCCCTCGGATCGGCACTTCTGAGGAAACTGAGATTCGGCTACATAAGGTCACTGAGCAAACCAGCTGGATTAGGAGAATGCGTCCTTCAATGGAGTCTTTCTTTGACTTACTTGATTGTGATCGGTTTGAGTTTTGGGGACCATGACTACAAAGTGCACTCCAGACACTAGGAATTATCCTGTTTATAATAATCATAACAGTTTCTCTGGTGCACTGTATTTTCTCAAGAGCTTTAAATTTATGTTCAAAGGCACTAACCATTAAGTAAATTATCTCCCTGAGATTAGAAAGAATGGCAAAAAGGAACAAAGAGAATGGCTAACTTAAAAGATGTGACCCTGGTAAAAAGCAGATCATGTGACTACCACACAATGAATCAACAAAAACTAAGAGAACTTTGGAGTGGTAACTGAGAATAGGGCTAATGCCTTAAATTTTGATCACATCTCTCAGGCTGAGTCTGATCAAAACAAGACATCAGGCCCAAAACACAAGTCATTTATGCTAGGCCCCATATCACAAAACCAAGATTTACACTAATTACAGTGTTAACCTCTTCCGGATAGGAATCATAAACCACTCCATCAGGAATTACCTAATCAGCACTAGTTAGGTAATATGCCTTACAGACCTCCTACCATCATCTAAAGGGAAGTATATGGTTAACATAACCAATCTACATTTTGTCTAGTTTAACTTCCCTGTCCTGCTCTCTTCTGCCTCTAAGACTGTTGTTTTGTACAGCTTTTTTTTATCTGTTAAATTGGATGTTGCCCAATTCATGAATCATTTAATAAAACCACTAAGATCTTTTTTTCAAAAAGTCTGAGGTACTAAAGAGGAAGATATATAACAGCAAGGATAAATGCAGGCTATTATAAGTTAGTGGATAATTAAAATGTGTATATATTTAATGCAGTATTGTTTACTCATCCTGAAAATACTGTTATTAAAAACATGATTTCTTTTATAATTCTTGGGTCCTAGAATTAAGGAAATAAAGCATAATATATTTGTGGTTTGGTTAGTCAACTTCAGCAATGGCAGTCCATATACATCCCAAGGATCTGGCTCTTATCCCAGGACTGGAGAAATCAGCTAAGATGAACTACTGAATAAATAAAGTGCTTCTTCATCCTCTCCTTATCTGCCTGATCCTTCTCAGCTTCATTCTGACCTACACATTTCCTTTAAAAAAAATTTGTATTGAATATTGAGGACAGCCTCTGCAGGAGAGCAAAACCTGTCACCCTTTGACATAAGGATTATTTCACAGGCAGGGCTTTGAATGCTGGGCAGAAGTTACCCTTTTATAAGAGGTATTTATATATGAAGGAAAATGTTCCTTTATAAGGGCATCTCCCTCACTGTATCTGGAAGACTTAATCTCCTTAATTTATCAATGGACAAGGTAGAACCTAAATTTCCATAATAGCCATGGCTCCTTGCTGTGCTTTTCCTGGTGACCTCCCATGGATGACCCTCTTACCTCCACTTTCAATATGACACATCCTTTGTCTTAGCTGAGGTTATTTCAAGAAGTGACTGAAGTCACCCGGATGAGTTACTCAGTCTTATTGAATTTCTCCCATGTTTATGGTAGGTATGTATACATGCTATTATTAAACTTCTTTGGGTATTTTTCCCTATCAGTTTGTCTGATGCTGATTTTGATTGTTCATCAGCCTAGATGAACCTAAAAGGGAACAGGAAGATTTTCTCCTGCATCCAACAAGATGCAATAAATTATAAGATATAAATAACCTTATGATAACAAATTATGCAAATGTATATGAAAATAAAATTTTAAATCACAATTAAACAATTGATTTTCTGTATAGCTTAGGAATTATCAAAACACAATAAATAACTGAGAAAGAAGTAAAAAAAAATACCAAAGAATTGCCCCAACAAAGGCTCCAACTAGATTAGTTTATGAACTGAATCTTCCAAGCTATCAAAAAAATTACATTATAGAATTCTCCCAGGATACCAGAAAAGATGGAAAGCCACTGAAGTGAATGCCAATGCTTGCTAGGCATACTGTAAAAAACATAAATGTTGGAGCTGAAATGGAACAGAGTTTGCCACACCAAAATAAGTCTCTTGGGCATAAAGACTATTTTAAGAAAGCAAAGGAAAACTCTGAAAATGAAGTGCAAGTTACCCATTTGTAAGAGACATTTACATTGGTAAGAGAACATCTCCAATTGTAAGGGTGTCTCTCTGTACTGGAAGAGGGAAATGGCTAAATCTCTTTAATCTTTTACAAAAACAAAAAATAAGGCAGCAACTCAGAACAGCAGTCACACCTTAGTTTATTGTTCCCTTCCTGGTAAGCTTCCATTGCTGACCTTTTCCTTCTCCCCAATAAAGTTTTTCAGTTGAATATGTTATTTAAGGAAGTGGCATGGGCCACTAGCTACACTTTTCCTGAACCTCTCCCATATATACAAGAGGTGTACATGTTTTTAAACTTTTATTTTCCTCTCTTAGTCTGCCATTTATTATAGAGAGTGCCTGGGTCAAGAACCTAGAAGGGTAGAAGGGCAATTTTCTTCCTCCCTACAGAGCAAAAATTCTCCCCTTGACTGCACATTAGAACCACCTATACAGTTTTTTTTTTTTTTAATTCTGATGCTTGGGCCACATCTACATCCACATAAACACAACAAAATCAGAATTTCTCTGAGTGGGCCCAGGGATCAGTGATTTTTAAAGGTCCCCAAGTGATTACAATTTATAAGACTGTTGAGAACTACTGTTCCAGAGCAATCTCACTATTTGTAACATATAGAGAAAAGATCCTAACTAAAATACATGCAAATGATCTACAACAGCTATAAGTCACCTATATAAAAACCCCAGATTCCTCACAAATGCAAAGATGTTTCCAAATTAGGAAATAAGAGCAGGTAGAGAGCTCTCATATGGTTTCCTACTGCATGCATTTTAAAATACAAGAGTAATTCCTTAATAAGATTAAAAAGCATCTGCTTTAAAAAGTCTATAAAATATCTGAGAATAAAATCAGAAAAGGAGGTAAAAGACTATACATTAAAATCTAAAAGACTGACAAAAGAAATAAAGAATACACGAGGTGGAAAAATATTCCATGTTCATGGATCAGAAAAATTAGCATAGCTAAAATTGCCATCTTACCCAAAGTAATATATAGATTTAAAGCAATTCCTATCAAAGTTCCAGGGATATTTTTCAAGGAAATTGAACAAATAATACTCAAGTTTGTATAGAACACAAAAGATCTCAAATAGCCAAAGCTATACTCAGAAAAAAATAAGAAAAATGGAGGAATCACACTCCTCGACTTCAAACTATACTACAGATTATCATCAAAAGAATATTGAAACAAAAAGAGATACACAGACCAGTGGAATAAAATTGAGAGCCCAAAAATAAAATCACACGTGATATTAACAGTTAATCTATGATAAAGGAACCTAAAACATACAATGGAGGCAGGAAATTCTGTTCAACAAATGGTGCTGAGAAAATTGGACAGACACCTGCAAAAATTGAAATTAGATCACTCATTAGCACCATACACAAAAATTAACTCAAAATAGATCAAAGACCTGGACTTAAGACTTTAAACCATAAAACACAGAGGAAAATGTGGGAAAAAAAAACTCCAGGACATCAATTTCAACGATGTCCTTTGGGAAGTGACACCTACAGTAAAGGAAACTAAAGTAAAAAGAACTGGGACTACATCAAACTAAAAAGTTTCTGTACATTAAAAGAAACCACCATCAAAACAAAAATACAACCCACTGAATGGAGATCTCTGCACAACATACATCAGATCAGAGCTTAATATCCAAAATACATAGAGTTCATCCATCTCAATAACAAGAAAGAACCCATTCAAAAAATGGCAAAAGAGCTAAATAGACAACTTTCTAGAGAAGATACAGAGATGGTCTATGGACATGAAAATATGCTCCACATCACTCACCATCAGAGAAATGCAAATTAAAAACCACAATGAGATATCACCTAACACTTGTGAGAATGTCCTATATCAAAAAGATTAGAAACAACATATACAGAGAGGGTACAGAGAAAAACGAACCCTCCTATGATGCTGGTGGGAATGTGAATTAGTGAAACCTCTAGGGAAAAATAGTATGATGACTCCCCCCCCTCCCCCCCAAAAAAAAAAAAAACAATAGAATGACCATTCAATCCAGCAATCTCACTTCTAGGCATATAACCGAAGTCTTTCTTCTATAAATTTTAGTAAATATTTTTAGAGTTTCATCTAGTGCAAAAAGTTTACATTGAAGCTGTTTTTAAATGTTTTGTGATTTTTTTATTCCATTGTGAATATACTTTTCCTTATCCTGTATTTTTACCTGATTATTGCTCATACATTATATTTTTATTTAGTTTTGATTATACTGACATCTTTTTATTATTCTTAGTTCTTTGGCCTTTGTCTACATAATTTTTCATCTGTCTTCAATATTTTTGTCTTTTTGCTAATTTTTTTCTTGATACTTTTTACATTATCCAAAACTCCTAAAAAAAATGCTAAATAATGACATTGGTAGGGGCATTTTTGTTCTGTTCCTAATTATAGTAAGCACAGAGTTAAATTAGTATAACATGAGATATTTAGGCTGTTGTTTTATTTCTTTATATCCAGGGTTAACATCCAATTTATTCTTTCTTTCTGTTGTTTACATTGCTTTCTTCCTGCCTATCTACTTGCCTTCATTCCTGTGTCCTTAAGTCTTTAAAAAAATCACATATATGTATACACATTTTAGCCTGTTGAAATTTCTGACCAAATCTTAATTATTTTTTCACAATTTTCTCTTTTTATCCTAAGACTAAAATGGCCATCACCCTTCCAAGACTTTTACATGTCTGTTTCTGTGTGTATTTCTTTTGGCAGGGGAAAGTGGTTTATTTGTTGTATTTAAATTGACAATTCATCTTCTTTGAGTTATAATTAATTTTACGTAAAGGATGTATACTGATGTTCTCAGTTATTTTTTCACTTAGTGATATGACTCCTCTTTCATCATGCATTAAACTCCTGTATGTAATTTTGTATTTCCAGATCTCTTTTTCCACATAACAGTATATCTCTTTTTGCTCTGTTGTTTTATTTAATAATTAAAGTATTATTGAAAGGTATAAAATCTGGGAGAACTAGGTCTCCTACATTACCCTTATTTTTTATCATTATTTTTATTATACCTTTTTATTTTATCAGGTGGACCTATTTTTCCAAGTCCCTCCCAAACACCAGTAAAATTGACTTGAAATGCTATTTTATTCTGCTTATTCAGACTATACTTCACCTGTCCTACAGGCTAAAATACACGTATGTGCATATACATATAATTTTTTTTCACAGAGGACGAATGCAGGCAAGAATGAAAGCAAGTAGGTAGGTAGGAAGAAAGAAAGAGAAGGAAGAAGCATTTATTTAGCTGGTTGCTCATTTTGTTTTTTCTCCACC
>RJWH01006874.1:0-23257 GCA_004363575.1 Solenodon paradoxus | reverse complement strand
TAAAAGGAAAATGTTTGCTCTTAGAACATTTCAGATAAGGACAAATTAAAATAAAAACGAGGCATCGATTTTGTTGGTTTCTCCTGTTAAATGAGGCTGGTAGGATTATACATCACAAGCAGGGTTTTAAATTCCGGCTGTTCTTTTGGTTGCAATGTGGTGCTATAAGGGACCATTTTAAAATTCCTATACTCAGAAATTCCATTTCTGGGCACGTAGCCCAAGAAAAGAAACCAAAATATGGAGAAACATATGCGCAAAGATGTTCTCTGCAGCATTTTTTTTTTAATTATAGAAAAAAAAAAAACACTAGCGTAAGGGAATCTTAAAACATTAACAAAAAGGGAAGGATTTGGTGAATAATCTCTGTATTTTGTGGAATATTATGAGGGGAGTAGTACGATGCTTTTGAAAACCACAGCAATAACAAAAATACTTAGGATATGTAGAAATGTGGAGTCAAAAAACAGGACTGAAAGTGATAATATACTACAATGACGGCTGCAAAGTATGTATATTTAAGCTATAATTTTTAATCCATGCTTTTAGGAAAGATGAGTTGGGGCGAGGAAACAATGGACACTACTCCAATACAAGCCGTCCAAGGGGTCCTGCAGCAGGCACGTAGTGCACCGCAGCCGGGATAGCGGAGCCGGTGGCGGAGAGGGTAGAAGAGCCAGCTGCCGTGAGGCAGAGGCGGGGCCGCGAGGGATCCTTCCGGTGGGTGTGGCCGGTGGGTTTGGCCAGTGCCACTTCCCCCAGGCTCCAGTGCAGGGTTGGGCCCTGTCTGCCTACAAACCGCTAGGGATCAGGACCACTAGGCCCTGAGCCCAGTTCGGGTCCACCCTGTGTGTGTGGACGTTAAAGTATCTTGCGGCCTTTTCAGGGGCTTCAACATCGGACGGGCCTTACCTTCCGAAGTAGAGGGCAGGGCTTTAAAAACCTGGAAGTGATTGTTGGTTTGTTTTGTTTTTTTTTTTTAAATTCCGGAAGCACTTTGCCACGTGGCACAGAGCTGCTTGCAAAAGCAAAACCGCTTAGTCCCGGAAGTGTGCTGTGGGCTGGGGTGCTACGCCAGTCTTCAGTAAACTTTGGATGATAGCAGCTTTTCCAGAGCATTTTGCAATCGGAAACTAGGTAGGACTTTGACATCTTCTAAAGCCTGAGAACTCTGACGCGCCAGTGAAAGGAAGGGTTGAGATCCCTGAGGCAGCCGAGCGGCCTGAGCCGCAGCCGAGCGGCCTGAGCCGCGGCCGAACACTAGCCGAGCGGCGGGGGCGGCGGCGGCGGCGGCGGAGTCACGTGCCAAAGGTGGTGCAGCACTTAGGTAAGGTCTCCCCACCGCGGCTTGTCTGGGGGCCCAGTGAGGTGTCCCACTCCCAAGCCGGCCAACTAATAGTTTGGTGTCGGTGTCAGGAGAGGTCAAAGGCCCCAAGTGACTGAGCCCAGGAGGAGGACCTTGTGGCCATCAAGCCAAGGTTTCCTCGGGACTCATCCCACCCCGGAAATACCTCCTCATCCTTCTCTCCCTCCTCTCATTCTTCTGACCCAGGTGCGGGCGGTTCCCAAAGACTCCCCGACTCTGAGCGCTGAGGTTCCTTTCACGCGCGCCCAGCCAGCCCTTGTAGAAACAATGGCGTCTTCGAAGGATGCTCGCAGCCTTGATGCCAAAAAGCACACCTGTGATGGGGCTGAGGACACAGACCAAGTCCATAGAAAGGGCACTAGACCCCCAGAAGAGGATTCTTCCATGATCTACCTGAGGGTTCTCCAGGGCATTCTCAGAAAACCTTCGCGCACAGGAAGGGGAGAGCCTGCCACCAGTGCAAAGCCGAGCACAAGTGAGCAGCACCATGCTGGGGAAAGACAAGGCAGGTCTCACACCATCTCTGCTCCCCAGAAAAAGAAAGACATAGCCCTAAAGGTCGGAGCCAAGAAAGAAAAGGTGATGCAAAAGACGGGCAACTTCGGTGATCTGGCATGGGTTAGACAGCCTCAGGAGCAATGCAGTGAGATGCCATTTGGCTGCGAAAGGTCAGTCCATTTTGAAGAAAACTTTCCAGCCCTAAATTGTCTAGACCAACGTGACCCTCGAGCAAGAATCCAAAAGTATAAAGAAAAGCATGTGGTGATGGAGCGTCCCTTTTCGGGAGGTGACTGGTCAGAGGCAGATGAGATTCCCACAGTTAAATTTTCTGAGGAGGAGCCATTCTCACAGAATCTCCCAAAATATTCAAAGCCTTCATCCATTACCACTGAGAGCCTCCGGTGCAGGCCTCTTTGGAATGACCAAGACAATAGCCACAGCAGCAGCCACAAGCCTTCCTTCTATCCCTCCATGGGCAGCAGCAGCCACGACCGACCCCAGGCTAGAAAAATCAGCTGGGGCTGCCTGAGCAGTTATTCCTCCAGATCGACAATGTTCTCCCCAAACTGGCCCAGAAACCTGGAGGCAGCAGAGGAAGGTGAATCCCAGAATTCACGCTCATTTCACTTCTCCGAAAGTTCAGAAGCAGCATGGAAGGAGAAAAGAACATTCCAAGAGAAGAAACCATCACATTCATGGAGAGACTATGCCTCTAACTCCCTTTCAAAGAGTCCGTGGGAGCAAAGTCTAGGAATGGGTTTCATTGATACCCACTGTCATTTGGACATGCTCTATGCCAAGCTCTCTTTCAAAGACACTTTTAGCAAATTTAGAGAAATTTACAGTCATTCCTTCACTAAAGAATTTCAGGGCTGCATCACTGATTTCTGTGATCCTCGTACACTAAAGGATGGCCTATGGGAGGCGCTCTTGAAGGAGGATCTGGTTTGGGGGGCCTTTGGCTGTCACCCTCACTTTGCACGTTACTACAATGAGAGGCAAGAAAGAAGTATTTTGCAAGCTTTACGGCATCCCAAGGCTGTGGCATTTGGAGAAATGGGCTTGGATTACTCTTACAAGTGCACCACACCCATCCCACTACAGCACAAGATATTTGAGAGACAGCTGCAACTGGCTGTGGCTCTAGATAAGCCTTTGGTGATCCACTGCCGAGAAGCTGACGAAGATCTGCTGGACATCATGAAAAAATGCGTGCCCTCTGACTACAAGATCCATAGGCATTGCTTCACTGGCAGCTACCCAGTCATCGAGCCCCTGTTGAAGCACTTTCCCAACATGTCTGTGGGCTTTACACCAGTCCTGACCTACTCATCTGCCTACGACTCCCGGGATGCTATGAAAAAAATCCCACTGGAGAGAATCATTGTGGAAACGGATGCTCCCTACTTCCTCCCTCGAGGAGTGTCTAAAAGCCTTTGCCAATACTCCCACCCCGGCATGGCCCTGCATGCAGTTCAAGAGATTGCCAGAGTCAGAGATCAACCACTGTCCTATACCTTGGCCACTCTGCGTGAGAACACCAGTCGCCTCTATAATCTTTAAGCTGAGAAGACAGTCAGGACTCTTCTAGAAAAGACCAGCGGCCTGACAACATAGATGTGGTTTGAACTCTGCCTGTCCCCCAAGTCAAAGAATATGTTCTGAACACCCATTGAAACAGGAAGAAAATAAAACCCAGGATATTTTCCTCAGAACTTCTTCATAAGACTTCTGCTTCTGGCTGAGTAGAGTAAGGTGCAGTGGGATGGAAGGAGGGGTAGGTAATCGGAAGTGCCCTGGATGTTAGTAGGGTTTTTTCCCCTAGCCAGAATGTGTCCTAATCATTAAAGAAGAGAGTTCCATAGGGTGTGAGTTTGCTAATCCAAATCCCTGTTCTATGCAGCCTGTTTTTTGAGCAGTTGGTGAATACATTCACCTTCCTCTTGTTAATCTTTAAAAGAGAGCAGGAATGTTGACTTTTAAAAGTGAGTTATGATTTATTCTGTTTATTCTCAAAATGTACTTGTTGTTATAAGAATTCTATAGTCTATAAGATCTTTACTGTTAAATTCATAAATTCCCTAAGTGTTTAACTGTAATTTCTTATTTCTTAAGATAAATGAAGACTAGCATTTCTTCCAAAAGGAAATTAATTTAGATAGAAATTAGTTGATAATTTTAATGTGTAAGAGGGACTGTGGAGGTGTTCAGAGTAATGGGAGCCAGATCAGTTCAATCTTAGAACATCACCGAGGAGGCGTTTTGAATATAAACTGAAGTCCCAATGTCTGTATAATTCCACAGCTCTTCAGAAAGCCAGTATATTACAGCAGCTGTTCATTCAGGTTGCTCTATTTCTTAACAACTCCCAAATGTGTAGCACTTAGAGACACTGTTCTACAGAAGGACTTGAAAAGCTTAAAAAGGACAAAAACAGAGATGAGCTTTAGCTGCCCACTTGCCAAACAGCTATCCTCTCTGAAAAATTAAAATGAACCCACATTTTAAGGAAAATGTTTGCATTTCGAACTTAAATTTTGCCAGGCAAAGCATATCTAAATCCAAGAGTCCCATTATTAGGTGTAAAAAGCCGTTTTAAAAATTGAAAATCTTTTACTCTCAAAACTTAATCAAAATAGATCCAGAATACCCCAGATTTCTCTAGTTTCCTATACCCAGAAATATCAGTTGGTTCCTCACCATTTGGTTTTCAGTTCAAAAGTCACCTCCTCAGAGAAGCCCTTCCTGACTGCCAATCTATAGTGCTCACCTCACCTGGGAGGAAAAGAAAATTCTTGACTTATCATTTTAATTTGGCCATACATAGCACTTAAAATTGTCTGCGATGGTGTTAATTTTATATATTCACTGGTTATCATCCCTCATTACATTGTAAGTTTACAAGCTTGTCAGTTTGGTTCAGACTGTACACAGGATGTTAAACTAGTGCCTGGAACTAAGCAAGCTCTCAGCAAAGATTAATTAACAAATGAATGAATAACTGACTTCATTAACACCTATAAGTTAGACAGTATTTTGTCAAGGGGGCAGATAGTAGGAAGAGAATAGAGAAAACATCCTATTTCTAGCACCCCTCTGTAATTGAAAAGGCCAGACAAGGATTAAAGCCCGATATTCTGCTGTCAGATGTCACCCATGGTAAAATAAATAAGGTCAAGCCTTATCAGGATCTTGACAATTCGTATTTTCTATAAATAACACTGAACATATCATAGTTTTCCAACTTTGTTGGGAATCCAGTCATCTTCAAGTATAAATGTAAGAAAGCATTAGCCAGAGTGCTTCACTTTCACTTAGCAGAATGTACGATGTTGATGCAATGTTAAAGGTGCAATTTGATTTTACTTTTCAAAACACAAAACCTTCAAAGTAACACCAACGTTTTGAGTTAAGGATTTGTTTGTT
This sequence comes from Solenodon paradoxus, assembly GCA_004363575.1. Taxonomy (NCBI): domain Eukaryota; kingdom Metazoa; phylum Chordata; class Mammalia; order Eulipotyphla; family Solenodontidae; genus Solenodon; species Solenodon paradoxus. Next base: position 17,964 of record RJWH01006874.1, on the reverse strand, counting down.
TTTCAATTTAATGTACACTTTGAATAGACATTGTTCAAAGTATGTCCCTCAACCTATGGGAGCCCTAAATTTTCTATAAAGGGTTTTAGAAAAAAAGGGTTCCTTAGATACACATTTTAGATAAACACTGAGTTGTTCAAAGTTTCACAGGTTTTGTTTTATTTGGGGATCCTGCATATCCTTTGATATGCTAATGTTAAAAATACCCAAGAAGGTGTTTCTCAAAGCGATGTCTAGATTAAATAATTTGAGGTACAGTTGTCAATGAGCTTTGGGAACACAAGCTTGGGAAAGGTTTTAATGAAGTTCATGCACACTGTTGCTGTTGCAATGCCCTTGTTTTTGATATGTATTTCTGCCCCCACATTTTAACATTCTCTTTCATTTACCTGTCTCTACCTAAGATCCATGGAGAACAGAAAGTCATTTATCTCGTCCTAGCAAAGTAGCATTACTGAGTGGGCATTTAAAAACTGGGCGTGAATTAATTATATATGTAAAGTACGCATTCAGTAAGATAAGCCATATATAAACATGTTATATTTAGTCATTTTTCTTTCCAAAAAAAAAAAAAAAAAAAAAAAGATCCTCTTTCTACATGGAGAAAATGCTTATACTTTTCTTACCTGTGCCTTTCCCTCTACATTTTTATGGCAAATGCATAGACTGCACGCTGCAGTGTTTCTAACATGCAGGAGAGAGCCTTGCCATAACTCAACTTTATTTCTTCAGGAATAGGAGTAATCAATATAGTCTTTTCTGAGTGTAGAAAGTCACAATTTTCATTTACTTATTTCATGAATGAAGTTAAGAACTTTACCTGTTCATATTGCTAGTAATTTTTTTCTAAATTGTGATGTAGATGTGCAAAATTTAGAGCACTTTGTAAATAGTTTCCTACTAAAGTGATAACTATTCCATTGAACCTCAAGGAATGATTATTAAACATTCATACATCTATATGGCACTTGGTATGTCTGCTCTCCCATTCTGGAGACATCAGAGAGCCATGAAGGCAGCCGGTGATCTAGAAATTCAATTTGCTATTAGTGGTCCCTGGGCCATTAGTCAGCCCAGAGTCACAGGGCCTCTCAGCCCCATTAACAGGCTCCCTGAACCTTGGCAGTCCTTTTATTGCATGTCAATATTTCGCTTCCCTTAAATTTTAGACAGGCAGCTATTTCTACTTTTAAAGCTCAAAAGGAACAAACTGCCTATACCTCCTTAGGAGATGGGGAAATTCTGTTTTTTTCAGTTCATCTTTACTCATATCAGACTTAAAAATGAGTACCTACTTATTGTAGAATTTTTAAGAATACTTAAATGTACAAAGTGGGAAAAAATAGTCCATAAATCCGAGAAACATTTTAACAATTAGAATACTCTGGCAGTTTAATAGTTCCATAGTCATTGGCCAGTTTCAGCACTGTACACCTTGAGTCAATTTGCTAATTAATATTTCTATAGTAGTCACTTCATTTCACTTTGTAATTAGCATAAGCTATTATATATTTTACTTCCTCTAAATTTGTGGTTTAAATATTTTGTGTATTTGTTTGCATACCTGAACAAACAAGAAGTTTGTTAATTTTGTTGTTTCAGAGATGTCAATTCTTAGATAGCTCATTCAAATTTATTGTTTACTGATTTTAAAAATACTGCTTTTAAATTTATTTTTCCTTCAGTTTTCAGATATCTGTTTTATTGGTTTTTTCCTGATGTCTCAAGTTAAATGCTCCTTTTATTTTTAATGGAGAGGGAAGAAAAAAGCATTCAATAACATAAATTTGCCTGTAATTATAACTCTGCTATACCCATAGGATTTTTTATTTTAATAAATCTTAGTTTACCACTATAAAAAGTAACACATATGCACTGCAAAAGTATGCAAAGAAGAACAGAAAGACAGCTGTACAGGGTATTTTTCTACTACCTAGAACCCATGCTTTGTAATGTCTTTCCTGAATATAACTGATTACATAGCTATGTCAAATTATAGGTACTTTTTTAAAAATGCATTTGTTTTTATGCCCACAGTCACTTAAAATTTATATACCACAGAATTCCATCACCAATTGATATAAAGTGTTGACATTCTGGTATATTTTTACTTACATCAGGCTTTTTTAAAAGCATAGTTTTAAAAAGTTTAAAGCACAGAGTAAATGTTTTATTAAACAGGGTTAAAGAAAGAACATTTGTAGGTCCTACTGAAAGATGATAAAAAATGAACACCTTCCCCCTCTTAAGAGCGATTTTAACTTCATTGTTATTTTTCATTTTTAAAGAATTGTCAGTGCAAGTATTCCAAAAATTAATCTCTACTGAAATAATGTGACATGTTTTCCCTTTATATCTCTGTACTGCATTTGAGACTGATTTTATTGTTGTTTATTGTTCTTTTATCTTCTAATGAACATTAAAAACGTTTGCTGAACTTTATATTTTACAATTACTTTTGTGTTTATTTCCCTTGCTCACCACTTATTTCATGACTTCCCCATGGTTGAACTGTTTGCTTTATAACTGGCTGAGTCTACAATTTCTGGGTCACAAATATTTCCCCCTAAAAATTAGAGGCATTGCTTCATTGTCTTCTGACATTTAATAATGCAGAGAATTCTGAGGTCATCTTCTTTGCAGATTAAACTTCTTCTGTCAGGATGCTTGTTGCACTATCCTTAAATTAACATATTGCCAGGATAGGTCTAATTATTGGTCTCTTTTTGTTATTTTCTCTGATCCGCAGTCAGCATTTGATCTTCAGATCTGCCTTTCTATAGTTGAAAATGTTTGGGTTTTTTTAATGGTATACTTTTGTAATTCACTTACTTTTAATCTAGCTTCTAGTTCTTTAGGAACAATTTTCTGTATATTATATCTCCATCTTCTGTCCAACCTTTAATTACCTATTGCATTGCTCTTATATCTGACCTTTTCCTCTGCATTTTGGGAGGATTTCTCAAGCTTGCCTTTTCCAACAATAATCCCATTTTCTGCAATTTCCATTTTTTCTTTACTACATATAATGCATTTTTAAATTTTTCTCAAATTCCTTCTTCAGTGAGCCTCCCTTTGCTTTTTTGCCTACAGTCTCATTCAATAACATTTTAAATGTATTCTCTTATTCAATTTTCTCCTCCCAGCTTTCACTTTACAGTTTGCTCTAACCTGCTTTCTTTGTTTTGTATACTTCCTTGCACTCAGTAGAAAGCACAAAGGAAATTGTTATCAAAAATACTCATTTTCCTATAGGAAACATACTTTTGAAATAAGTTTTGTTCTTCCTCTGCCTCTTAAATACTATGTTCTTATCCATTTATGTTGCAGTTTTATTTAGAAAACTCATGTTAGGTTTCTTTGTTCATTCTTGAATGAAGAACAGTCTATCCAAGCTAGTATTTTCCCAAAAATAGGTTGGGTAAGTCCCTTTCCCTCCCTTTACCGTCCATTCTAATGTTCTGATTCCTGTTGTCAGTGGAAGGCTGGTTGATAGAAATTTATAGACAGTATCTCAAGAGAAGTAAGTAGGGAACTAGGGCCATAGATAGTCCCCAGCCAGAAAAAAAAAGCTTTTTCTATGTAAGCATATTCTAAATTGACCTGACCTTTACTTTAGGAATAGAGCATGTATGGCCAGTCCTTCTGTGCATTACCTGATGCCCTAATGCAAGATCTGCTTTTACCAGTGTGACAATTCCTGGACTTCCTAGTGACACTCTTAATTCATCAACAGCTGTGAAAATAAGCCAAATGGAAACCCCTACAGGTTGCCTTAACCCACAACTCAATACTTGTCACTTTCTTAGGAAGTGATATTGCAGGTTGGCCTTGGTATCTTCCTTCAGTACAATCCCATCTGTGCTATAACTAGTGGAAATTCTTCAAAGTTTGCAGCCTGAAGATGAAAACTCCTCCCTGGCCTCCAATACTAATATGATTTTCCACATTTAAAATTTTTTTTCAGTCATTTCAGTTGAGATTGTAAAGGGGAAGAGGTTCACCTAAATATCAATGCAAGTTATAATCATATTCTAAAATCTGATTTTTCACAGACTTTTTTTGATAAATTTAAGTTCCTGTGAATACTATGTTTAAATAAGCATATCTTATTTTAAGAAACGTCAAGTTATACAAATAACCTCATTTAGCTTATTATTGGGAAATAAGAGGTCATCAATAAAGATGAATAAATCAGTAACAAAAAAGACATTGTGAAAAATAACTTCCAAAGTATTTTTATTATAAAAATACAATCATCATAAACCTATTTATAATTTATGCTCAAATTTTCATGACCAAATTAAGTTAAGAAATATAACTATATGGACAGCATACACATTAATCATATTTTTACATGTATGCTTCTTAAGACCTGCCTGATTTTATGATGCATAAAGGGGGAAAAGAGATATGACTAGAAGACTAAAATATTACTGTTGTAGCTTTATCACTAGTTCTTAAAAGTCTATTTCACTAGTTAACCTTTCAGCAAAAAATAGATAATCAACATATGCTAACCACAGGAGTATAAAGCATTATTTAAAGGATTAAGAAAAGTATGTATATGTAACAGTTTTGGAGAGAAAATGGATGTATAAAAATACTGAATGATACATAAACCAGAGTGGGATACAAAGCTGGAAGCTTATAAATGCTGTCAAAAGTACATCTAAAATAGTCCTTTCACATCCTTATGAAAGCTATTGAGCAAGGCAATTAAAAACACCTGATATTATCAAGGGAAGAGGATCAGATCCTTTGCTTAATATCAGAGTTCCTGGAAGACTAATTATGATTAAAAGAAGATTCAACAGAAATTTAACAGAAATCATATTGATAATCATGCAGCTTCATAAAGTGGATAAAATGGAATATTTATACTCTCAAATACACAAAAGAAAAATAGCACCTATAATATAAAATAAAAGGGAAATGGTTAATATATATAATTTATATGTCTATGTGTATATATTCAAAGGAAATAATATGAGAGCTAAGGCAAAATACTCATCATTTTGAGATTTATTTTTAAAACCTGGATTCCACCAAAAAGAGTCGAAAGATGCTTAGATACCTTTTATATTCTCCAAATAATCAATAATTCTAGTAATTGCCCATTAAACTGGACTCCACAATATATTGTATTATCCTACTGTTTTCAATGTATGTTATTTACTTCCTATATGGGCATCAATAACTAAGATCACAAAACGGATACTTGATACAGAAAGATTCCATTATCCAACCAAAGTAACACACATTAACTCAATTACAGAGCAACTGCCAAGTTCAAAGACCTCTGGTAGTGGATACAACATTGAATATGACAACCTTCCCAGCTATAAGAAGTGCAGAGTCAAGTAAGGGAGATTAGATTATACGCAAATAACTGAAAACGGTATAGTACCGCCAAATAATTATAATGCATTGAAAATTAAGAGCCATTAGGAAAGATGCAATAATATTTTTAGAAAATCCATTCAATGAACATTTCTGAGTGCCTATGTCAGGTACTGTACTAGGCTCTGAGAATATGAAAATAGCCAACATTGATTAAGTAGTTATAATGGGTCAGGTAACATGTTAAGTGTTTTTACACTCCATTTCATCTACTCAGCACAGCTACAGAGTAGGAAACACTGTGATCTTTGTTGCACGGAAGTTGAGGTATGGGAGGTTAAGAAATTTACCCAGGGTCTCAAGAATCTTCTAGTCATATTATTCTTCTAGGAAGTCTGATTTTAACCAGTGGGTCTCAAGACCAGGACAGCTAGGATTAGAACTCAAGCCGCCTAACTTCAGGGGCCACAACCATTATCTTCTGATCAAAATCTCTACCACACTCTCCTGCTCAGGGAAAGATAGAAGAGTAATAGGATTATTCTACAAGGGTATGAAAAAGCTCCAGAAGGAGGGGGAAGTGCCAAATCACTGGAGAAGGCATCATACTGGAGGTGACATCTGAAATGAGTCTTCGAGACTGAGAGATGGAGCAAGAACTGCATATGCAGACAAGTGAGGAAGAGCATTCTCTGCAGAGAGAATAGGATTTGCTAAGTTATAGAAGCACAGGTACATGATATGCAGTGTCCTACAAGTCATTCTGTATGACTGCAGACTGAATAGAAAAGGGGGAGCAGAGACGAGATTAGCAAAGTATAAAAGCCTAAATATAGGTGGTTCCTGAGATACACAAAGGATTCTAAACATTGTATAGAGTGGGTAGTCAGAAAAGGGAATCAGATTGAAAGCAGAAATGCCATTGAAGAGGCTACTCTCTAGGTAGAAGATAAGAATTAGGACAGCAGCAGTGGTCTTCGAAAGGAGACTGATGAAAGGGAGACTTCAGAGGGAGATGGGAGAAAACTTAAGTCAATTGATCAGTGACAGAGAAGGTAGTGGTTCTCTTATTTGTTTAAATAAAAATATATAATTTATTGAGTTAACATTTAGATGTAACTCAAATAGGAAGCAAACATGGACCCATCTCAACATGGTAATATTTTTTTTAAAAAAGGCCAGGCAACCAATAGCAAGTGAAAAGTGTATCTCATCTTGGACCTTTCAAGAAATTAATGGTAGTCCACCAGTTTATGCTCCACATCTACACTTGCACAAAAAATGCCTTTTGATTCTCACAAGTCTCACAGGTCTTCACCATGGGCTCTGTGATCTCTCTCTCCCTCTCACCTGTCTCTCCCACCCTTATCTCTTTCCTAATCCCCAGAGCCTGAGAATCTGACTGAACATTTCAGAAGAATCCTTAAGAAGATGATGGAGAGGAAAGTGGATGGAGAAAAGACCGATTTTGTTCCACAGGCAAAGCGTGGGGAAAAGGAACAAGCTGAGAAATACATTAATGTAAACCCCATGACATATCAGTGAGAAGCAAAGCTTCAATTAGTAAAACTGACTATAAACACCAACTAGACTAGAATTTAAAATAGTTTTTATTTTTATACCCAAGCATAAATGCAAAAATAAATACCCTTAAATGCTAGATGAAAAAAATCAATGAAAAGAACCAGAAAGAAAATAAAATATATTCAAATCATTTCATATTTTAAGCTAAAAAGGAGAGGTGGGGAAACAGGATAGATTGCAAAGGAAATACATTTTTGATTAAACATAAAGGACCTAATGAAGTTTCTAAAACTAGATGACTATAAAATCTTTGAGTATAAGTTCAAAATAATTGGAATGTAAACAAAATTGTAGTGGTCTAAAAGAAACCACTATTGTTAAGAATAATGGAAAGTAAAATACTACTACTAATAAAGGTAGTTATATATCACCTTTACTTCTAAGACCATAGAATAAAATTTTAAAGTAGAAGAAACATGACAAAATCTCTGAATAAGAGACTTTTTAAAGTACCCTGATATCCACAGCATAAAAGGTACTGTGGGGAACAATTGGAAAGAACAATGCATCAATAGCTTAATGGCTACTTTTTAGAACTCAATAGTTTCAATGGTGGCATCTCCAAACCGATTTTTCTAGAAAAATGCAAGAATCCTGTAGCACAGGTAATGGTTGGGATAGTCCCAGCTTATGCTTTACTTCTCCAAGGGACACAGCCCTCCTCACCCCATGTAAGAAAATAAGCCAAGTCTTAGGGAAAGGAGGAGAATTCATTCTTCTCAACTACTTACTATGAGTTAAGCACTGGACATGCTTTGTCCATCTGATGCTTACAACAACTCTAAGGTGGGGTTGCTGTTCTCACTTGACAGATGAGGGAATTGAAACCAAGAGAGGTTATAGACACATACACAAATATACATATCTAAGATAAAATAGGTAATAAACGATTAATCCAGGTTCTGAATCCTCCTGTCTAACTGAAAAGTCTTGCTCTCTCAACTACCCCAAAGATCCTCTATGGGCATTGCAGGAGGATCATATTCACAAAGGACACCTCAACCACTGTACAGAGTTAGTTTCAAAAAAGACTCCATTCGGGGAGACAAGGGTAAAGGGAAGAGAAAAGAATCTGGCAACAATATTGATGATGATATGATGATGGTGGTGGTTATAATGGTTAATAATTCTCCTAAGAAGAACTGCAAGGACTGAAATAAAGGGTGACGAAGTAGGAAAAGAGAAAGTTAAACGGGGTAATCAGAATTGAAGATGAATAACAATATATGAAAACAAAGAAAATGAGGAATAAGTCCAGTAAAAGAGAAAAGAAGTAGTAAAAGTTCTAAAGAGTGGCAGGGGAAGCGATAGGAGATTGAGAGAGATAGGACAAAATAAAAGGAAATGGGACAACATTGAAAAAAATGGATATAAGCATTTCTGCCTCCGAATAACATGGCATTCATTCTCTCCCTGCCACTTCCCCATTTGTGATGTTCTAGAATGAAAAACCATACTTCTTCAATTATTTATACTTCTGATAAAAGGTTTATGATAACTACATGTGCCCCTGGAGAATCATCTTTATTAAAAGAACTATAAAAACATTAAACAGTACAATGAATTTCATAATCAGAACATGTATTTAAATAGAAGATTATAATTAAAATAAGTAGAAGGGTATGAACAATTCTACCATCTTAAAATGTTTAAAAACCTTTGAAGGGGGTCAGGAAGTAATTTATTTGAAAAACTAAAACTAGGATGTTTAAAAATAAAGGGATATTAGTCCAGAGAGGAACAAATGATTATAGGAATACCCAGAAATCCTCCATGGTGGATTATTACATGAATTGGCTGCACCTTGTTCATATACATACATATTATCAAAGCTGTGCCTCAAATATTAAATCCTAAACAGTAAGCCAGACTCCAGAGAGAACCCACTCTAATTCCATTTAAATGAAGTTGAAGAACAGGCAAAACTAATCCTTGATGGAAGTCAGAATAATGGAGGAAGGCTGCTTGGAAGAGGTTATGAGGGAACTTTCTGAGGTAGTAAAGATATTCTATATGATATCAGGGGTGATGGTCACAAAGATGCATACATTTGTCAGAAATCATGGAACTGTTTGTTTAAATGGGCACGTTCTATCATATATAAATTACGCCTCAATAAATCAAGGTTTTTAAAATAAGGTTTAGCTCAAAATAAACTCAAACCAACACTCAATAACATCCTAAAGGAATTCTTTATCCTGATTGTGGTGATGTTACAGAAATCTACACATGTGATAAAAATTTCATAGAACTATAAGGGGAAAGTATGATTACATGTATAAAAACCATGAAAATCAAAGGAGGTCTACAAGTTTAATATTACCCCAATGTCCATTTCCTAGTTTTAATAATGTACTATGGTGATATAAGATTGTTGGAGAAAGCTGGGAAAACAGTATACAGGAACTCTGGTAACACTTTTGTTATTTCTTACAAGTCCAAATTTGTTGCAAAAACATATTTAAAAAACACAGATGATACAGTCAGTGTATGTAATAACATACCTACCATCAATGTTCCAAAGGTATAAGCTTAATACAGTTAGAATCGTGCGAACACAAAAAATTGAGGAAGATAAATTTTCTTCATGTTTCGAATAAACCTGCAGCTGGTCTAAATTCACAGGAAAAGTTCATAAATAAACATTACCCTATAGTTCAAAAATTCAGAACAAAACATAAATCTGCCTAAAATGTAAGTCAGCAAATCAAATGGTAACTATTAGTTCCTAGTTTGTGAACTAAAATATTAACACATGACAAAGCACAGAGGACAACCCAGGTAAAGAGGCAGCAAAATAGCAGCCATGTGCAAGACAAGGAGAGAGGCCTCAGGAGAAACCAACCTTGGTTTTGAACTTCCAGCACCTAGAACTGTGAGAAATACATTTCTGTCATTGAAGTCATCCAGTCTGTGATATTTTGTAATGGCAGTCCTAGCAAACTAATATATGAAGCTATCATTTGTACACCATGAACTATACCTCTTGTAAGTATAGAGTCTAATGACTTTTTCCAAATTTATAGAGTACTATCATCATCACAATCCAGTTTAAAACATTTCCATCACCTCCCTAAAATTCCTTCTCCCACCACCAGCCACAGACAACTTACTGATCTGCTTTCTCTGATGTATTTATCCTTTCTAGGATTTCATATAAAAGAAATAATATAATATGAAATCCTCTCTATCTGCTTTCTTTTACTTGTAAAGTATGTTTTTGAAGTTCATCCATGTTGATATATATACACATGTATTATATTATATATATGAAATTGCTGAATAGTTTTTTTTCCATATTGGTGAATAGTTTCCATTGCATAGCTGTGCCACATTTTTTTATCCATTCATCTGCTGGTGGACAATTAGGTTGTTCTTTGGTTTTGGCTATTATAAATAATAATGCTATAAATATTCATATATAAGTTTTATATAAACATGTTTTATCTTATAAAGAGATATATAGGAGTGGAATTACTGAATGATAAGTATATGTTCAATTAAGAAAATAAACTTTCTTCCAAAATGGAAGTACCATTTTATATTTCTATCAGAAACGTACGAAAGTTCCAGTTTCTCCACATTCTTGTCAACGGTTGGTAAAAGTCTTTTTAAATGATAGTCTTTGTGGTAGCTGTGTAATGGTATCTATTCAAGTTTAAGCTCAAAAAGACAATTTTAACTATGGGCTAATTAAAATAAACCACAGGTCTAGTTGTTAATAAAAAGTTTAGGCCTGAGAGAAGTATCTTAAAATTTTATTTAATTGTTACATCCTAGGTTTTAGAAAAGAGGGGAAGAACTCTCTCATCTTTAGTAAGAAATTAATTTGTCAATCTTACTCATTTTAGACCAAAAACATTTATTCCAAATTTGGGTTTTTTTTTTATTTAAATGGCTTTTGAATTTCAAAAGATTGTAGAAACTCATATTATATGATGAATTGAAAGGTTTACCACTTAACATAAGTTTTAAGAACATAATTTTGTGTTTTCCTTTTAGTGATAAATGCAGAATACATAGTTGAGAATTTGGCTCATGACATGATGGATTTCAGGCAAATCTTTTCATTTCTTCTATAAAATTAAATAGCTGAAGATTTATATAATTATTGCCATTACATATTAAGTATAAATATCAATATCATTTATGAAAATTCTATAAATGTGTGGAAACTTTTTCATTTAAAATTTGGGGTATAATTTAAAGATATAATAGTTGACACATTTTCTAGTTATTTTTTAAAATTTAACTGTAATTTTATATACTCAGACTATATTTTTAAGCATTATTAACTGGCTTTAGACAAAACTTTAAGAATCTATATTCATGTATTATCCTTTTCTAATCATATAAAATTCTAATATACTTGATTGTTCCTTGATCCTGCAGGAAAATTTCAAAAATTGGCTAGTACCGGGTGAGAGAGAGTATCCGGGAGCCAGCCTGGCACTCTCAACTGGCCTCGGTACTGCTCCATGCTGGGCTGACAGGCACAGCTAGATTTTGGTGTTCTATTGAACATGAGCACTTAGAGAATACCAACCACAGACCAGGCCACTCTGTGACCATGAAGGATCAAGACAAAAACACGGCCACACCATACCCACGTCTGAACACAGAACATAAACACTGTCTTAAGTCATAAAATGCCAAACGTTTCCCTTTTCGGACTCCTACGACTCATACGAATGACCACTGCTTCTCTCCTAATAATGGCTATAGCCTTGCTCTAGTCTGTTCTCACTATAACTGAGATTAAGATTAACTGATCATAGAAGTATCCCTGCTTCCTCAGAGCACCCAATCCAGAGCAAGGCCCCGTTTCCTTAAGTTCTTTCTGAAAGTACCTAACACAAGCCCAAATCCTAAGCCCAAATCCTATAATTAGTCTTTTCTAAAACCTGCTTAGATATCCCACAATTGCTTAGAGTATGTGTTTTGCCTCACAGTAGTAATTAACCAACTTGTTCAATAAAAAGAAAAGTCAAGGTGACCCGAGATCAAATTACATTTAAAAAATTTATTTTTATATTGTTCAATGCTTAGAGGTTGACACAGTACTATGTAATTAGTTCACCACAAACACATTGTCAATCAATGCAAAGTTATTAAAATTCTAATTCTGTGGTCAGTAGTTTTGATTATAGTTATTATGCTTAAATAAATGGAAAAACTGAAATATTTTAAATGCGTACATACCCTATAAGATGAACCTTTATCCTTCCATTTACTATAATATAATCATCTGCAAAATAGCAAACAAATTAGGCTAACTAGGAGCCTTTCACAAATGAAATGAGAGCATAATTGCAGAGTCTATGTAATGGTGCTTATCATCTAGATAAAAGCCACATAAAACACTTGGTCATTTGAATATTTCTAAGTATTCTGATTTTTTTATAAGAGCATCTAATGATAGATTAAATATGAGAGCAATAGTAACATATCATGAACTACTAAATGCCACATTTCAATTAATAATGAAGCAATAGGTGCCTAGTATAATTACAAAGAGCCGGATCAAAAAATCTGGTCTGGTTCAGTTCTAGGATAAACGAACTCAATTTGACTTGAATCAAATCTTTGCCATGTACTGCTACAGACCAAAGGACATTAGAAATCAGCTGGCCAAGACCCAAATTACAGGCAGTCAAGAGACCTGAGGCTCAGGGAGGTAAAGTGTCAGTGGTCACTACCGGACCATGAACAGAACCAGTGCCTCCAACTCTCAGCCTCAGAACCATGGCCCATGTCCCACTTCTTTACAATGATTCCTCATTTTTAGAGTGAAAACAATAATCCTTGTTTGCTTCTTCCTCATGGAGGTATGGGGATACCAACCAGAATTAACTGATGTGAGTAAATATGTACTTGTTAATATCTTTGGGGCATAAGGGCCATATGAGGCAAAATTATGTTGGGATGCTTACATAAACTCCCCAATTGGGAGGGCACAGGGCCTAGGCAGAACCTTCACCCCAGTGTAGGGCTGCCCTCCCCACACTGTACAATGTAAAATATAGTTAGCCCCAGCTACTCAATAGCAGCAGCACCTCCTAGTCAGGTATGGCCCTGGGGTGAGGTAATTAAAACAACAAAATTAATACACAAATCCACAAGGAACAAAATGCCAAAATATTAAAGGTAGGAGGATCAGTATTACTAATTTTTCCTTTTGCCTCAGGCTCCAATATGGCTCAGAATGGCACAATTACTGATCCTGTCTTTATTTTAAATGATATTTTGTTCATCATAAATTTTGGGCTAATTTTTATTTTTTAAGATATTGTATTAAAATATCTGTTGGGGGCAGAGAGTAGAGCAAGGATGAAGTGGGAGTTGGCAGAACATCAAAGAACGCCAGGCCTGGGTCACCGTGGGAAAGCACTGGGGCAGTGTTCCTGTAACTGTTCACTCCACCAAAACAAGATATAGTTATGTAGTTAGAAAACAGAAGGTTGAATAAGCAAATCTGTTTGTATAACCTGCTTGAAGCAATTCTGTGCATGAACTCAATAAATAGGTGGAAGGCAGAGTATTCAGGGCTCTCAGTCCCTGAGACTGTTATCCCTGACCCCACCTTTTCTATCTCTCACTCCCTCTGAGTTTCTCAGTCTCCGGTAGTGCCCGACTCCACTCCCCTGTTCTCGGGAGTGATTCCTGGCAATTTTCTAGCCTGATTACTGACTTTTAAGGGGCCCCTTAAATTTTGCACCCAAGGCAAGTGCCTCAGTTGCCTCACCTAGTTTACCCTTGCTACTGGTCATTGTGACAACCCAAAACACCTCCACACATTTTCCTATGGCCTCCTTGGGTTGAGAACCTCTGAAATAGGGGCTAACTTTTCTCATATAACAAGAAGTCCAGAGAGAGGCAGTTCAGGCCTGAAATGGCGGTTCCATAATGGCAGCAGGACCCTACATTCTCTTTATCACTACTGTGCTTACAATATGGCTACTGTGCCCCCAAAGAATTATGTCCTAATTCTCCAGACAGGATTGACAAAAGTAGGACAAATGGCAGGAAAAATAGGCCAGCTGAGCCTAACTTTTTTCTTAGTAAAATAACTTCCCTTAGGATCCCTACCCAGTGGCCAGCCCTAGCTGCAAGGAGTCTTAAATGGGCATATCTCCAGCCCGTATAAAACTTTGTGTCAATAAGAATGAACAGGAGTGCGAATAAAGTTAAACATCTAGAAAAATCTTCCGTGGGGATCATACAGGATAATGATCTGTATTCAGAGATGGCAAAAAGCATCTTCTCTGTAATTCAGGGATCTGCCTAAGCAGAGCATTTTGATGGTCAATAAAAACTGGAATATTGTCTTCGGTTAGATTCCATAGAAGCAGAGTCTAAAACAGGGATTTAGGGGCATGTGATTTATTAAGAGTGTGGTCTTGGGAGAAACATTAGACGGGAGTGAGGTAGCAGGAAAGCGAAGGGAAATGAGCCAATCACAGATGCATTCTCCTCTGAAGTTTTAACTCGGCCTGATGAACATGGGACCTAAGTCATAGTATAGTGTTGTTCTACTTTGAGGAAGCTCAGTTGTTTTTTTCCTTGAAAAATTAGCTGCCCCCTCTTGGGGGAAAGCAACCAGAAAAGACTCCCAGGCTTCATTGGGTGACGCAATGCCCATCAGCCAAGAAGAATCTCCATAGAGGGTTATAGTGGTGAGCTGACTGTCCACACCTAAAGCACTTGCCTGACTGGGGGGATGGTAACCCAATCCTAACAGAGCTGGGTGGACACCAGGAACATCATCTATGAATATTAATTTTGATATGATTTCTTTTAAAATGCCTTTATTTCTACTTTGTATTGTTTGAAAGTGTGTTGTGATGATTAAGTCATTGGAAAAACTAGAAAGAGTTGAAAATATCTCATTTTAAGAAAAATGATGACCAGGTGTTGACTTGTTTTGTTGAACCATAAATATAGAAAGCATTTCATAATTTACGCTGGGTATTAACCAGGATCCAGTCTGTACTTCAAAATCTCATCAGAGCATGTAAATATTTCATAGTCTTAGTGTCTCATTTAAAGCCCAATGAATATTTAATTGAAGCTGACCAACAAACTAACTGAAAGAATTATGTTGCATTTAGTTAGTACTGAAATCAGCAAGCTCCTCATTTTCTCAAGTAGTTTGAGCTAGAATTATTCCAACTTCATGAGATATTCTACATAATTTTGTAAGTAATTAAAGGGCTGCAAAATAGGCTTGAAAGGCACATATTACATATTGAAAAAAACACGAAATAAGATGAACTTTCAGCTTTAAATGAAAGGGAATAATATATTGTGGCCTACGACATTATTTATTCAGTAGTGGATTTGTTTAAAATATTGCCAATACCCTCTTTTTGAAACAAGAAGTAAAAATAGAATCTTTTCTTTGACCTTTGCAAATTAAATATTCTAGAATGATAAGTGCAAACACTATAAGATTGACATTAATAGGAAACCATGCATGATCCACCCTAGTAAGTCAACCTAGAAATTGTTTCTGAACTCTGGGTCCAGCCCTCAGTCAGGCACTGCAAATAATCAAAAAAGGAAAAATACTGGCCCATGTTCAAAGTAGAGATGGTTTCCCAGGAAAAAAGTGTCTCTGCAGTCTGTTAGATTTTCATAAGTGTCAGAACTGGGCTTCAAAAAATGTGAGCTCTAATCGATCAACCTTAACAAAAATGACATAAAACATGTCACTTCTACCAAATTTGAAAACATTTTAATTGGAATGAAAGTATTATCAACTAATATGTTAAGGCTGCTGAAAAATACCTAACAGAATGAGCATATTAAGATTTGAATCTTTGACTATCTAGTCTTGAATTATTGTTAATTTTAGAACTGAAATAATTTAATAATTGGTTCTTTTCTGAAGAACAAAACATGGAGCTATGATGTTGTCAGATAAACATATCATATCCACAGAGCTGCCTTCTGAGAAATAACAAGACTCCTTAGGTTTTCTTTTTCTCTTTGATATTAGTCCTTTCTTCAGACATTAAAATGCATTTCCTTTTTCAACTGTTAATATGCCAGTATATGTGAATGTTATGTGTACACACATACAGATTAACAAGTTCAACTCTTATCTAATAATGGCATCTCTTTGCTTCACTTCTACAATTATTGCCATGTTACCCTCCAGCCCTTAGGGGTGAAAAAACCACAGTTAATGTGAAGAAAGGGAGAAAAGGCCTCTTTCTGTGACCATTTAATGCCACATCCAGATTCAAACAAGATTATTTAGTTAATAGCAACTCACTAAGCAAAAGTGACAGTCTACCTAATTCTTAATGTCTATAGCAGGATAAATTAGCCTGTCCAGGGTCAGAGAGAAAGTATAATAAGCATTAGCCAGGAAAGACGAACATTCGGCATTCTGCAACCAATGTTCTAGGTCAGAAACAGGAGCAGGAAAAACTTTTCTTTGTTTAGGGTACTTTTGGTTTTGAATGTCTTTTCAGAAGAATCGGTCTTAACATTTACATTAAGGACTCATTTTCTCAAATTTACTTAATATTTAGTACATGTAACATTTTAAGATTGTCATTTCTTCCAATGTCATATGACTTACCTGTTTATCAAAAGCTATCCAGGCTGGTACATCGACTCCTGTTCCTGTAGGAAATGCAGTATATTTAGGCTTTACCTTTTGCCCGAGAAGCAGTTCTCCACCTATTCCAGGTTTATCCTCACTCACTAGCATCCTAACATTGTTGCAAAAGCCCCAATGTTGAGATTTGTTGAACTTCTCCTTTCCCACCTGGGAACAAAAGAGACAAAATAAGATGGCTAAAGTTACTCATTATGAATTTTCTTATCTACTTCAAAAGGTAAACACACTTCCCATTGTTTATTTTTCCCATTACAAAATGCATATTAGAGCAGCAAATAATTACATTCAATCTTTATCCATAAAGTTTTGTCACATTAAGTTCATTTGAGCAAATTCAAACTCTGAAAAGCAATAAGAATAAACCCAATGCTCCATGCTATTTTAAAAACTCTTAAAAATAACTATTACTGCAAGTGAACATTTAGAACATTAACTTGCTAATTGATCTATTCTACTTATTTGCCAAGAAAGCAAATGGAATGGGGGAAGTGGGCAATTCCTTTACTTCAGAGAGTAAAAATGTAATAGTTTTCCTATAGAAGTCTAAGTTATATTTCACCAAAACAGAGAATAAAAAAATTTTCCTCATTACACTGAATATAAATGAAAATTCCTCACAGCTGACATTTTGTCCTAATTGCAGAACCTCACCCTCCCTCTTCCTCACTCCCCTTCCATCTTTTCTGGGTATCTGGTAGAGACAGTAAAGCACATAGAATGCCACCAAGGCCATGCAAGGATGAGGACCAACATCAACTCACACATTGCCAGGGGGACCTAAAGCAGGAAAACTAATCTGAGGAGAGACATGGAAACACTTAACAAAGTGAAAGGTGTATACACCCTGTGTCCTAACATGTTCACGCCTAAAAATACTTTGCATGAGGTTTTATATGTCAGATTATTTGTCACAGCAGTGTTCGTAACAATGAAAAACAGCATACAATTTAAATGTCCATCAATAGCAGAAAAGATACCTCAATTCTCTATAAAATGGAATGTTAATACAAAGTTATAAAATTACATTTATCAACACGGACAAGTCTCAAAAAAATGTCAAGCAAAAAATAAAGTAGTAGAAGGACACATAAAATTTGATGATTCCACATACATAAAGTTTAAAATATTCAGAAATACAGTATTATTTATGGATAATACAAGAATGCAGTGATAAACAGCAAACTGAAGATAATATCCATGTTGATATATGAGACAATAAATATCAGACATATCATATAATGAACATCCATGTATCCCACAGTCCTGCACCAAAATAAAACAATTCAGATACAGTTGAAGCTCTGCCCATCTTGAAGGACGCAGGAGGAAAGCTAGAGGCAGTGGTCAGGATGGTGAGTTGTACACTGGCTTTGTCCCTTAGAGAATGTTTTCAATTGCCACCC
>RJWH01006873.1:0-47942 GCA_004363575.1 Solenodon paradoxus | reverse complement strand
AAATTCAAGTTCTTTAGTACCACCTTAAATACTAGGAATAATAGAATTGCAAAGATACTTTACATTTCTTTTTTCAGAAAGCAACATTTATAAAAACAAATTTGAGACATAAATAGTTAAAAAGTCACCTCCCTTATGTTTTTACACTTCTTAATTTTTTAAATTTATTTTCCAGGTATACAGGGTGATGGTATTTGTTCTCTGCCCGGATTTAATTTTCGAAATTTTCAGTGTGCCATTCTTTGACTCTGTGTGTGTGAGTGTGTGTGTGTGTGTGTGTGTGTGTGTGTGTGTGTGTCCCTTTGGAAAAACAAAAGATGGTTTCTTTGCCCAACATGTAAAAAAATGTAAAATACAACTTAATGCTTTCCTGAGAGCACAGAGAACCAAAATCAAGAGGCTTAGATCAGGGTGGTGAGGAAGTTTTGTCATTTCCAGAAGAAGTATGAGTCACAGCGTGCAAAATTTTGGGAGACCTGAATCAGAGCTGTCAAGGAAGTTGGTTCTCAAACAGTTTAACTTATAACAACAATTTAATTTAATTTAATGCCTTTAATATCTTGTCTTTCTCCAAGATGGCTGTATATATAGATGTTCCAACTATTTTCTATCAGGAACAGAGAGTAACTTAACAATTGAAGAAGTCTCCTAATCCATTTTTTGAGGCAACCAGGCCTGGAAACTATAATAAATATATCTCTTTTAGAAAGGATAAAAGAGAGCAGGCAAGAGAAGGAGGGATGGTACTGCTCTAAAATGTAATAATTCATGAAGAATGGTTAAATTAAATTGTATTGTTAGAAAAATTAAATTATTATGAACAGGTAAATAGTTTAAAAAACATCCTTCTCCTCTTTGATGCCAAAATGCTGTTGAGAAAAAAAATCTTTCCACACACTCAAATTTCTCATTTGAGCAAGAAGAAAAAATTCTGTCTTCTTTTGCAAAGGCTTAATACTCAGAAAGTTTCCAGAATGTTAAGTAAAACTCCATATAATTATTCAAGAGAAGATGGCCATGGTGGGGTAAAGGAGATGAGTAGAAATGCTACTATTTGGGTTGGGAAAGGGACATCAATGGGTTGGGGTAAGGAGAAAGCAAGGAAAGATGTGCAGGGATAACAAGATTGGATGCTTTTCCAAGAATAGTTTGGAGTCATTAACTAAGAGGTTCAAGGTAAAATCAATTAGAAACATCTTTATGTTAGCAACAGAGAGCAGAGAAAACTCATAATACATTATTGTTTCAGGGGTCTGAAATTCAGAGAAATAATAGTATTAACCATAACATGGTTCAGTAATTAAATATATTTGGAGAGAATTCAGATAGCTAGCTTTGATTTCTGCCCTTCTCCCAGTTTCCACCATAATACCCTCAAGATCTGAGAGTTCTGAATGGTATTACTTTAGCATGATGTTTTCCTGTGGTTGGTTTCACTCTTAGGTAACCCCTTAGCCAGCTTTGGTTAGGCCTGGGGAAATTTACTTAAGGCAATTACAACCTTTGGTAACCCTAGGAACATGTGTATAGATGGGAAAAGGAGAAAGAGAACATGTGTTGGGTAATGTGGACATTTAGGTCTCACACACTCACACACACACACACACACACACACACACACACACATAGTCATGTGGCCCTGAGGTTCATTTTGGATATCAAATGATGGCAAGAACTCTATACCTGATAGTAGGAGAAACCTGTTGTGCTCCTCTATCTGTAGGTTTTAAAGAGATATTATTAATATCAGACTTGTAAGAACTTTACACATTTCTGTCTTAAACTGAGCTAGGGCTGTCCCCATAGTATATAGAAGTGACCTTTGGTCCATAAAGCATCCTAGAATTAGGAAGAATACATGATCTTTGCCTCCTTTAAGTTACACTGGTACTGTCATAGAAAGCATTGTGGATGGAGGTAAACTGAAAATTCACAGGATATCTGGTTAGAAGATGTACTTTCAACTTTCCAGTTTGTGTTTGCAGACTCTGCCTTAGGAAACTCTCAGCCTGGGTTTCAGTGTCTTGCTTCCTACATTAGGTCAGGAGGCTAATGTGGCAGTGAGGACCGAATACAGTAAGTACCAAGCTGTAGGACTCTCAGCATTGTTGCATGATGGTTTGGTAACTGTGCAGGATATGGGGGCCCTTCTCCTTCCAGATCATTCTTTTCTTCTTCCTGGTCCATAAAATAAGTATTTCTCAAGTCTGATCCTTGCTTTGATTTAGACTGCCTATTGCACTTAACTACTTTTAGTAGGCTACTCCTGACAGCTCCCACTTTCATCCTTTGCTCTTGCTGTTTCTGCTTCCTGGCATGTTCTTTCCCAGGATTTCCGCATGTCGTGATGCTCCTCTGTGACTGCTCAAATATCAGCTCCTTGGGTTTTCCTGTAGTGCCTTGTGCAAATTAGCAAGCAGCCCTCCACCCTTATCCTTATCCTGTTTAATTTTTCTATAGCACTGATAATAAACTCTTATAATTATTATTTATGTTAATAAACATCTTAATTTTTGAATACTTTTAGATTTACAGAGAAGCTACACTACTCCAGAGTTCCTGTATGTCCCGTACACAGTTCCCCTTGTTTGTTAGCATCTTATACTATGGTACATTTGTCACAACTAAGGAACCACGAGAATCTACTAAATGGCATACTTTATCCAGATTTCTTTAGTTTTTCCTTAATATTCCTTTTCTATTCTTAGATTTCGTTTAGCATAACACATCACATTCAATTATGTTCCTTAATTTTCTTTAATCTGTGAAAAATTCTCAGATTTCTTTATCTTTGATGTCCTTGATAGTTTTGGGGAGTACTGGTCAGGTCAAGGGTTTTGCAGAATTCCTCTCAACTAATGTTTTATGAAGTTTTCCTCATGGTTACACTGGGTTTATGGGCTTGGGGAAGATAGGACATAGAGGTGAAGTGCACTTCTCATCATGCCATATCAAGCGTACATACCATCAACAAGGTTTATTACTGTTGATGTTCATTTTAATCATCTGAAATAGTATCTGTCAGGTTTTTCATTGTAAAGTCACTTTTACCTCCTTTTCCGTACTCTAGACTTTGGAGGTAAATTTTGAGGAGTTAAATTCTATCTCCTCAAGGAAGAATTATCTATCTAAATTAGTAGTTATTCTTTTGTGTAAAAGATTTTTATCTCCCCTATTTATGTATTCAGTCATTTACTTATGTAAGTATGGACTCAGATTTTTTTAATATACTCTGGGCTACATTCCAATACTATATTATATATTTGTTGCTCAAATTGTTCCAGCTTTGGCCATTAGGAACTCTTTCAGTTGGCTCCTATGTTCTGTTGACATGCTGCCATTATTTTGTTATTCGAATACTTCCTTACTTTCTGGCACTACAAGATACTCCAGGCTTGTATATTTCCTGCCCTGGTCTTAGTCAGCATTTCTCCAAGTCCCAGTTCTTTTTATTAGAAAATATTGTTAGAATACAAGATCTGGATATTCTTGTTTGTACTTGAATGTCTTTGACTCAAGTCTCCTTTAGAGGATAGATCTAGGAAATACACATACATATGTATACAAATCCATGTATGCACCACTATATGTATGTAATGTATAACTATTTCTGTATCTGTTCTCTGTATTAAACTAAACATGAGTTTACACTGACACTTCTGATTCTAATCCAGTGCCACATGATTAGTTCTAGTTTCCTGTCCTTGCTTATCTGCTTATCTGGAAGCTCCCTCAGAAACAGTGAGAAGCCTGGTTCTCTATCTATCTATCTATCTATTTATTCATTCATTCATTTAATTATTTATTTATCTTCCCAGTATACATGTACTGCACTGTAAGAATTATAGACTTCTGCCCCACAAGAAACATTTTCACTAGAGTACAGTGCTTATATACAGCCCCTTTTGTTTTAGTCTCATAGTGTTTAGCAAAAACACCATTTTTAAAAGTTACTTAGATCAGCACGTTTTGTGTCAATCTCTTCAGAGAGTTTCCAGCTTATATTTGTAATACAGTTAGATTCTTTTGCTATAGTTGCATTCCATCCTGGGAGACCCCCAACCTCTAGGTTGATTTGTTTTAATTTGCATATATTAAGATTTATTCTTTATGTTTTAAATTTCTATAGATTTTAACAATTGCATGGCATCAGTATAATAATATAGACTAGTTCAACAGTCTATAAAAAGTCCTGTGATCCCATAGTTAAATGCAATTATCCATTTCTTTCCTTACACTAGAATATAAATTTAGTAATGACAGGAATTTTTGACTGTTTGGCTTAATGTTGGATTCCCAGTCCCTAGAAAAGTGCCCATTACATAATAAGTACTTATTAAATAACTTTATTGCAATGAAATAAGGTCTTTATTTTTGACTCTAAAATCTAACTTTTCACTCCTCTATAGTAAAACTTTCAAACCACCAAATAGAAACATATCAATTCCTGACCTGGAAAGTTAGTATGGAATAGAGAGACATTTGTGCATGTAGGCCTTTGCCAACTTGTCTGACCCAGGATGGGTTACATGCCTTACCCTTGTAAGAATATCCTATGTATAGTATTTTCTAAGATATATGGCCACTATTCTTTTTACCTAGTATTATTGAAGTTTAATTGACAAAATATTTAAGTAGTGCATCATGACGATTTGGTATGTATAATACATATATATGTATACGCACACATTGTGGAATGATTTTAGGTATATAATACAGTATTATTAACTATAGTTGCCAGGCTTTACACTAAATTTCTAGAATATAGTTATCTTATAACTGAAGACTTCTATCCTTTGACTAAAACTTCCCAATTTCCCCCATATCCCAGTCCCTGGTAAGCACAATTCTACTCTCTGTTCCTACATGAGTTTGATTTTTTTAAATATCCTTTGTTTAAATGAAATCATACAATATTTGCCTATATCTGACTTATTTCATTTAACATAGTGTTCTCTAGGTTCATCCATATTGTAACAGGAAGCAAAATTTCCTTCTTTCTCATGATTGAGCAATATAACATTGTATAAAGATAAAATCTGTATCCATTAATCTATTTATGTAGTTTTTTGACTTCTATAAATGAAAGCTACAATGAGAATGTAAGCAGAGATAATATCTTTGTAATTCTGATTTCATTTTTTTATGTATGCTCAGATGTGATATTGTTCTATTATATGGTAGATCCATTCTTGGTGAACTGTTGAGTCAGGTCTCTGAAGTACCAATGGTAAAGCTCTATCCTCAGGCTGCATCTGTGAATGAAAGTATTGAATGGATACACACTGGTGTCATGGCTAAAAGTGCATGTTAGTAAGCCAGTTTCATTGTGGTAGTAACTTCTGTTTCAGTATTCTCTTCTATATAACAGGGATAACAGAATCTGTCATATATGATTGTCTTGCAGATTAAATGAGTGAAAAAAAATAGAACTTTCAGAAGTGTGCCTGACACACAAAAAGTATTCAATAACTGTAAGCTATTTGTATTGTTCAGTCAATAGAGACAATTTGATTAATTACAATTCCTGTAATTCTTAGAACCATTCTTAAACGTGATTATAAGTATCTGTTATTCATAAATTTAAAATCAAGACTCACAGCAACCAAAGAACAACTACCACTCATCTTCCTGGAGAACAATTTTATCTGGAAAATTAAGGTAAAAATAAACAGTTTTATATTGATAGCAACAAAGATTGCATGCTGAGTAAAATGCAAATTTTGCATAAATATCTGCTGCAGAGCATATAACTTTCAAGAAATTTCACGTTTGCAGAATACAAGTCCAAGACTTATCTCCAGAGTCTGGTGACTCTCATTTTGATCTCTCTCATTCAAGGAATTTGATCCTAAGTAGGCACTTTTATTTTTAAATACTTTGGGTCTATTTCATTATAGTTCCTTTTTCAGACACGACAAAATAATCAGTATGAAACTTCTTGCTCAAGAAATATTTCCGTACATTAACAAAATCAAAATAGTTGCCATATATTATAGAAAAATCAAAGTATAATTAATCATAATCAGAGGATTGCCAGATCACTGAAAACTTCATGTAGTCTGCATCTATAATATCATTACTAACTGTTAGGGTAAATTTTCTAAGCAGTCCTGCCTTTGTCTTCTGGAGTTGGCACGGTAAAATAAGAGGATATCTATACATAAGCATAATGATTGGCATCAACAAGAAGCATGGGGGAAAAGACACATTAACCACCAAGCAGAAATTGAAATCATCTAACTCAAAATAGCATCTGTATGCTTGATCCATGTTCTTTCTCTGAGGGATGCCATCTGCTTTCAGTGTCAGGGATGGAGGAGGTGAATGAGTAATACTGGAATAACAGAGTGATGGCAAAGGAAAGCTTGTCCCCACGCCAGCATTCTATCCATGTTTTTTTCTCATTGGTCTTCCTTTTTCTCCTAAATAACTAGTGACCCTAAGACCTCTCTTCTTTTTTCAACTTATCAGAACACTTCCCCAGCTGTAAAACTTATATCACACACATTATAATATAGTTAATAAAGTCTACTATGGTATATTTATTAATAAACTTTCTCTTTAAAAATAATTGTTTAATTTTATATGATTTCAAAGTTACAGGTAAGTTGCAATAATATATCCTTTATTTAGATTCAGAATTGTTTACATTTGTCTTATTTGCATTATCTATTTATAGCTATTTGTACTGTGTCTTTTTCTGAGATATTTGACAGTAATTTGGTGACATCAAGCCCTTTTGCCAAATACTTCAGTATGCATTTCCTAAAAACACAAACATTCTCTTACATAACTAAAGTAGTCAAAATCAGAAAATTTCACAGAGATACTTTTATATAATCTATATTCTATAATCGAGTCTCATAATTTTCCAATGCCCTTTATAGGTATTTTGTTTTTTCCCATTCCATATTTTGACTAAGCATCATGCACTGTATTTTGTTGTCATGTAATTCCTAATCTCTTTTAAATTGGAATTGCACATCAATATTTCTTACCTTTTATTTACCTTAACAGTTTCGCAGAGTACATGCCGTTAATTTTTAGAATATCCCTCAAGTTGTACCTGTTTACTGTTTCTTCATGATTAGATGTTCTCATAGGAAGACCACAGAAATAAGGCTGTGCCTTTCCAGTGTATGACACCAGGAGACACATAACACTGGTTTGTCACAATATTGTTGATGTTAACTTTCTTAAAGAGGTATCTGTCAGATTTATCCACTATAAGGTTATTTTCCTATGGTAGTTAATAAGTGATGCAGAGACTATGTAAGTAGAGTCTTTATCCAACTTCTACTAATGAGATTTAGCATCTGCTGATGATTTTTAAACTTCATATTCCTCCTGCATTTATTAGTTGGAATTCTATTCTAAGTAAAACTTTCTCTTTCTCCCTCATTTATTTATATAAGCCTTAATTCATGGGTTTTTATTATATTCATTGAGCTACAGCCCATTACTGTAATTATTTATATTAAATATCAAATTACTCAAGATTTTGCCAATGAGAGCCTCTCCAAGCTGGAATTTGTGTCCTTTTGATAGGTTCCCACTATTCCTTGAGCACTTCCAGAACTTCTGGCATAAAAAAGATAGTATTTCAGGATCATCTGCTTTCTGCACTCCTACTCTTGAATAAGTAATTTTTCCAAATATCCCTGCTTCCTTTTAATGGAGAAAGGTATTTATAAACCAAGACATTGCATGAATCATGTTAATTGCTACTGTTAGTGTTTCTAGCGCTCTCAGAGAATAAAGCTAGGAAATATAAGCATGCACATATACACAAACAAACACATGCAATAAACATAAATACACATACACAGAAGATTGAAAATTTGGTCTAAAACCAAAGAATGAAGAATTAGCTCAAATTTTGTTGTCTAAAAATCAGTAGAAGATGGTATTTAAGGGGAAAGATGTGTCTCTCTTGATGACTTTTTAGTAACACTGTCGTGAGGAAGTGCTATACCTGTGAGTTGATCTGAAAGTGAACCTTAAAATTTTGCTTCACTTCTTTTCCACAGAAACAACAAAATCACTTCCAGATACAGACTGAGTCTTTCAAAGAACTGAGGATTGGGGTACCAACATCTTTATAAGAAAAAGCAATAAAAAAACATCAGAAAGTGTAAGAAATGTTAAGATACAGTCTTAACTGGATTACTGCCCGGGTACTACAAACCAAAGTCAGTGGGGGTCACCAGTGATATAGATTCTTTTCCCAGGGACTGAGGGGCTGACTTCACATCAAGTGCCCCAGTGTCTAGAAACTGGACCCTAATGTGGGTCCTTGTGTGGAAAACAAAGATTTCCCATGAAGAGCAGTAGGATTCTGGGGAGCAGAGAATTCAGAACAGTGATTAGGGAATGTTGGCATATGACATGTGAACATATCTAACTGAAGGATTTTTATTTAACAAAAACCCCAACAGGGGAAATAAGAAAGAAAGTCTTCCAGTGAACAGAGATGTTGCTGGGTGTCCTCCCAGATTCTCTTGTGTCTATGCGACACTGGCACTGGTCTACACCATATTGTGGCTATGGTTAGACCTGGGGATGACATATTAGAATAGGGCCAGAGGTCAAAATCCTGCCCCTCCATCATCATGACTATGGCCATGTGATAGATTATTCTCTTATTTACAGTTATCAAGGATACCCATGCAACAATCATTTACTGTAGCAGCAGGCAGCCTGAACTTGCAACCCCAACACAGGTAGCTGAGTACTTTCCTATAGAATTTGGTTTGTGGAGCTTCCAGCTCTGCTGAATCAACTTTATCCGAGAGAATCACAAGACAGACTCAAGTGGTCTGAGAAGGAGTTGTTCCTTCCCAGGCCCTGACAGATGAAACACCTTCTTTCAGGCCTACACTCTGCAACATGAAATCCTAACACAAGATAATTATATTAAGATGGGGAAAGAAAGTCTTTTAGCCTAATCCATGGAAATAACAATAACAAAAAAAATGAAGGCCGAGAAATTTACCCCAAAAGGCGGATTAAAAACAAAACCTCAGAGAAAAATCCTAATACAACAGAATTAAGTAAACTACCTGAAGAAGATTTCAAGGCAACTGTCTTGATGATTTTCACTGAAATAAGGAAAATAATAGATGAACAAAATATCTACAATAAAGACAGAAAATATGAGAAAGTTCCAAGGGGAATTTATAGAACTAAACAACACAATAAATCAACTAAAAACATGATAGAGGGTCTTAACAGTAGACCGAAAGAAGCGTCCTATCTAATCAGTGAGCTAGAAGATAAGGTAGCAGAAAGCAACCAAGCAGACTAGCATAGAGGAAAAAAAAGAATGAAAAGAAACTATTTCATAAGAGATGGGATAACATCAAGGGGAACGATATTTGCATAACAGCGGTTTCAGGAGGAGAAGAGATAAAGAAAGGTTCAAAAACTTTAACAGAAGAAGTAATAGTTGAGAACTTCCTTAACCCAAGGAGGAACAAACATCTAGATGCAGGAAGTTCAAAGCGTTCCAAACAATATAAACTTACAAAGACATAACAAAGACACATTGTAATTTAAGTGACAAAAACTCTAGAGCATCTTAAAAGCAACTAGAGAAAAATTAGTTGTAAACAAGGGAACTCCCACAGGATTACTGACAGATTCTTAGCAGAGACTTTATGGGCCAGAAAAGAATGGCACAATTTATTCAAAGTGCTTGAAGAAAAGATCTTCCACCAAGAATACTCTACCATGTTAGGTTATCACTTAGAACTGAAGAAGTGTTAAAGAGCTATCCAAAAAAACAAAAGTTAAAGAAATTGATCATGACTAGACCAGACTTGCAAGAAATACAGAAAAGCTTTCTACAAAACGAATGAAACCCCACTTAGAAGCACAAGACACCAACAAATATAAAAGATCGGGGGTGGGGAGGAGTAAAAAGGTAGATCATTCAAATGAGCTTAAGATGAACCTGCTTTCACTTTAAAACAGGTTGTAAGTAAAACAATGATGAAATATCTTACACCTGTGAGAAGGGCAATTATCCAAAAGACTAGAAATAACAAAAACTGTTGAGGATGCAGAGAAAAGAAACTTTCATGCACCGTTGGTGGGAGTGTATGTTGGTGCAATTATTATTGAATGCAGTATCGTGATTCCTCAGAAAATTAAAAATACAAATTCCATATGATTCCATTTTCCTCCTTCTGGTTATTTTTCCCCAAAATATAAAAACAAAAAATTTTAAGAGCTATATGCTTCTTTCTGTTTATTGCAGAATTATTTACAGTAGCCGAGAGCAACCTAAGTGTCTATTGACATAAAAGTGGATAAAGAAGATATGATATATACCCAATGGACTATTACATAGTAATGAAAAAGATTAAGCCTTGTTATTTGGAACAAAATGAATGAATCTAGAAGTAATTATGTCTTGTAAAATCAGACAGGAGAAAATCAAAAGTGTGGAATATAGAGAAGCCAAAAAACAAATGAACCAAATCAAATAAAAATAGACTTTTACTCTTTAGGGCCAAATTAGTCGTTACTAGAAGGGAAGTGGAGGAGGGACAAGTTGGGTAGAAGAGGTAGATTATATGGTAAAGGATAAAATTAGTCTGTTGGTGGCAAATTTATGTACTATATACAGATGTTGATTTCTTGATTTACAATAACATGCACCTTAAATCTTTGTTATAATGCCATGTTCCTTCAATAAATTTTCATTTGAAAATATTTAATTGAATATTTGAGGAAATAAATACATTATTATTTTAATTGTGGTATTGTTACAATTGTATCCATTTTAGGAAACAGTTACTTGTAGGGAATAGGAAAAAGGCGACGAACAGAAAAAACTAAAAAGCCACCAAGAGTGGGCCCTATTAATCAGCTTTAAAGTCGGGGAGTCTACTAATAGAAGGAACTCATTATATGCTCATCATGTAAAACATTTACCCCTGTGGGCAATCAGGGATAAACCCGCCCCTGGGTGGAGCTAAGGGTGTGGAACTCAGCCAGAGTCTTTTAAAGGTCTGAATTCCTAGAACTCCTTGTCAGTCCCTCTGGGAACAATCTGCCCTCCACCTTTGGGAGTGTACTATCTTCCACTCCAGCTTGCACTTTGACACTTTACAGTTGCTTTGCCCATGCTACCTTACCAGTGAAAATTCACCTCCATGTGTCTGTCCACTAGTGAGAGGGAGTGTGGAGGAAGGTGAGAAATGAAGCTATTGTAGTTGTGCTCTTCCTAGAGGAAGCTCTCTTGTGTCTCAGCCTTAATGGGGTTTCCTTAGATCAAAGAGGAGAACATTGCATCTCATGCTTCTAGTTTATCACTGTTGTCCCACTTCTGGGATGGGAAGTAGTAAGGACTTCTTAATTTTCTGTGTTCTTTCTGGCAACACATAGATTTTTGTAAGTCCTTTCATTGGGAAGTTTGTTGGGTGGTGATTTGAGAGTTGCTAATCATTGTCAATCACGTAACAGTTTGCTTTTCAAAGATACCATTGTAAGATCCTTTCAAGGGTCTCTGTTTAATTTTCTGAAGTTAATCATTGTAAGCTAATCATTGTCAGTCACAACACCAAGTTTGTTTTCTTATAGAAGTTACTTTGGGAAGTGGTATACTATTAAGATAATTTAAATCATTCTACTTTGCTACTTTGTCAATAAAAATTCTACATGTTTTCTCTTGAATTGAATACTGGTAAATTTATGATATGACATGGCTTGGAGTATATCTTAATAACACAATAACCCATCCTGGGGTAACATCCATTTGTCAAATTGTAAACTTTTAAAATGTATAGTTTATTGTATGTCATACAAGCTCTATAAAATTTGTAAAAAATAAGTTTTGTTTACATTTTCTTGTATCTAAAAACTACATACTCTACTGAAGGAGACAGAGTGATCAGAGTCTTTGAAAGAGAGGGCAGCTGACAGTGAAGTAGTACTGGTATTTTTTCTCCTAGGACAGTTATGAGCAAATAGGTATAGGTATGAAGACCTCTGCTGTGGAAACTGATGTCATCTGCCCAGAAGCTCATAACTGCATGGTCTTGAATAGGTTCTATAACCTCTGGGGCTAAATTGTCTTTTCTGTAAAATAAGAATACTACTACTTGACTGCTATGGTTTGAATGTTTGTATATCGTCAAAATGTGTTTGTTGAAATTCTAATGCCTGATTTGATGGGGCTTTTGGAGAGTGCTTATGTCGTGAGGTTGGCTTCCTCCTGACTGCAATTAGTGCTTTATAAAAGAGGCCCCACAGATATTCCTAGCCCCCTCCATCATGTGAGGACAACTCAAAGTAAAGGAGCCAGCTATGAACTAAGAAGAGAACTCTCACATGCCAGTACCTTGATTTTTGGACTTGCCAGCCTTCAGAACTATGAGAATTAAATCCCTATTGTTTATAAACTACTCAGTTGGTGATGTATATTATAGCAGCCTGAACAGACTAAGACAATCTCAGCAAATCTACTCAGTATTCTACTATGAGATTCCTGCTGTCAAGCTCAATGCGCTGGATTAAAAATGGCCACAAATTCTTTGACACATCTCTTATTGAGATGTGAGGTTGATGCCCCCTCTGCTGAATATGGGTTGGACTGGGATTACTTTGAATATGAAACAACTGATGCTCTGTCACTCCCAGACCTAACATTAAGAGGACTGGCAGTTTTTGCTTAGCTCCTCTTGAAGCCCTGAGCCATCATTTAATAAGTCTGATTATCCTTAGGATGCCATGCTGTGAGGAAACCCAAGTTAGACACGTGGAAAGTCCAAGTGTGAGGAGACATGCAGTGACATAGACACTGCCACCCTCCAGTCATTTAATTTCCCAATACTTCAAGCATCCAAACTGAAACTCCAGACTTTGTAGAGCAGAAATGAGCTTTCCCTCTGTTCCCTGTCTAGATTCTTTACCTAGCATAAGAAATAAATATAATAACTGTCTTAAGTCACTAAATTTGGGGTAGTTTGTTAAGTAGTAATATATAACTGAGATAGTCAATTATAGAATATTAGAAATGAGGATGTTCAATGGATATGAAGATAGGGCTAGAGGTCCTAGATGTTGTTCTTTTTTTATTAATGATTTTTTTTTTTACACATTGAAATAAACTCACATGTAAAGGTTCCTCATTCCTCATATATATGTCAACACACGCTGCCTTCCACCAAACCACCAAGTGTTCTTCACCATTGTCCAGTGAGTTATACCACCCTTTCTCCCACCCTCCCCACCATCCCAACCCTCCCGTCCCATTCCCTATTGGTAACCTCAGTTTTGTTTCAAGTATTCAAGGGTTGATTTTGTTGCATCATTTGTTTTGTGGGTTCACATTCCACCAATTTGTGAGGTCATCTGGTATCTATCTTTCTTCTTTTGACTTATCTCATTTAGTATAATCCCCTCTAGATCCCTCCATGTTGACTCAAACACAGGGTTTCATCACTTCTAAGGGCTAAGTAGTATTCCATTGTACCATATCTTCTTTATCCATTCATCTGATGTTGGGCACTTACGTAGTTTTCAGTTCTTAGCTATTGTTAATAGGACTGCAGTAAACATGGCGGTGCATAAATCTCTATGAATGAGTGCTGTTTTTTTTTTTTGGCAGGGGGGTAAATACCAAGAAGTGAAATAACTGGATCATATGGGATTTCCATCTTCAACTTTTTGAGGAGTTTCCAAACTGTTTTCCATATGGGTTGCACCAATTTTCATTCTGACAAACAGTGTAAAAGTGTTCCCTTTTCTCCACATCCTTACCAACATTTGTTGTTTCCAGACTTTTTGATAATAGCCAATCTCTCCGGTGTAGAGTGATATCTCGTTGTTGTTTTAATTTGCATTTCTCTGAGAACCAGGGAGGAGGAACATCTTTTCATGTGCCTGTTAGCTATCTGTATATCATCTTAGGAAAAATGTAGGTCCAATTCCTCCTCCCATTTTTTGATTGGATTGCCTATTTTTCTGTTATTGAGTGTTATGAGTTCTTTATATATTTTAGATATTAAGCCCTTGTCAGAAATATGAAATGCAAATATCCTCTCCCAGTTCATAGGTTGCCTTTTGGTTTTAATAATATTTTCTTTTACTGTGAAGAAACATTTTAGTTTGATATAGTCCCAGTTGTTTATTTTTGTTTGTCTTTCCCATGAGGCTGGAGTTGAGTCCCCAAAGACCTCCCTAAGACTGATGTCATGGAATGTCTTTCCCATGTTGTCTTCTGAGAATTTTATAGTTTCCTGCTTATGTCCAAGTCCCTAGTTCATTTTGAGCTAATTTTTGTGAATGATGTTAGAGAATGATCTAGTTTCATTCTTTTGCATGTGGCTGTCCAGTTATCCCAATACCATTTATTGAAAGGATTTTCCTTTTTCCATCATATGCTTTTGGCTCCTTTATCATAGATTAACTGTATGTGAGTGGGTCAGTTTCTGGTGATTTGTTTTTTTTTTCAGTTTTATTCCAATGTTCTGTGCTCTGTTGTTATTCCTGTACCATACCGTTTTGATCACTACTGCTTTGTAGCATAGCTCAATGTCTGGGAGTATAGTCTCTCCAGATTCATTCTTTTTCCTTAAGATTGCTTTGGCTATTTGAGGTCTTTTGTTGTTCCATACAAATTTTAAGATTTTTTTGTTCTATTTCCTGGCAATAAGCCCGAGGGATTTTAGTGGGGATTGCATTAAATATGTATATTGCTTTATGTAAGATGACCATTTTGATGATGTTGATTCTTCCCAACCATGAGCAGGGGATATCTTTCATCTCTTTGTATCCTCTTCTATTTCTTTGAAGAAAGACTTGTTTATTTGTGCAGATCTTTCACTTTGTTAAGTGTATTGCAAGATATTTGATTTTTTTTACTTCTATTTTAAATGGTGTGATTTTCTCGATTTCATTTTCTTCTAGTGTGTTGTTTGCATATAAGAATGCAACATATTTGTGTGCATTGATTTTGTAGCCTGCCACTTTACTGTATTCATTGATTAGTTCTAGTAATTTCTTGACAGATATTTTAGGGTTTTCAATGTATATAATCATGTCATCTGCAAATAATGAGAGTTTTACTTCCTCCTTTCCAATTTGGATTCCTTTTATTTCTTTTTCTTGCCTAATTGCTCTGGCTAAGATCTCCAGTTAAATAGCAATGGTAAGCATGAACAGCCTTGCCTTGTTCCTGAACTTAGAGGAAATGCTTTCAATTTTTTGCGATTGACTATGGTGTTGGCTCTGGTATGGCCTCTATTTAAGTTGAGGTATGTACCTATCCCAATTTTATTCAGGGTTTTTATTATAAATGGGTATTGAATCTTGTCAAAAGCTTTCTCTGTGTCTATTGATATGATCATGTGGTTTTTCTTCTTACTCTTGTTGATATGGTATATTACATTAAAGGATTTGTGTATGTTGAATCATCCTTGCATCCCTGGGATGAATCCCACTAGGTTCATGATGGATGATCTTTTTAATGCACTGTTAGATTCAGTTTGCTAATATTTTGTTGACAATTTTTACATCTATGTTAATTAGAGATATTGGTCTGTAATTTTCTTTCTTGATGGCATCTCTATCAGCTTTTGATATCAGTGTGATGTTAGCCTCATAGAAAGTATTTGGAAGTGTTCCCTGGTCTTCAATAATTTGGAAGAGTTTTAGAAGTACTGGTATTAATTCTTCCCTGAAGGTTTGGTAAAACTCATTAGAAAAGTCATCTGAACCAGGACTTTTATTTCTAGGAGATCTTTGATTACATCCTCAATTTCTTTGGTTATGATTGTTCTGTTCAAGATTTCTAGTTCTTCCTGGTTCAGTCTTAGCAGAACGTGCTTTTCTAGATATCTGTCCATATCCTCAAGATTGTCTACTTTGCTGGCATAGAGTTGTTCATGGTAGTCTCTTAGTATGTTTTGTATTTCTGTGTTATCTATTGTAACTTCTCCCTTCATTTATGAATCTAGTTATGAGATTTTTCTCCTTTTTTCCTTTGTGAGTCTAGCAAATGGTTTGTCAATTTTGTTTAATTTTTCCAAGAACCAACTTTTGGTTTCATTGATCATCTGGATTGTCTTTTTGTTTTATATTTTATTTATCTTGCATTTTGATTATTTCCTTTCTTCTACTGCTTTTTGTCTTTAATTGTTCTTCTGTCTCTAATTGTCTTAAATGTAGGGTTAGGTTGTTTATGTGAGATTTTTCTTGTTTCTTGAAGTAGGCCTGGATACAATGAATTTCCCTCTTGGTACTGCTTTCACTGTATCCTAAAGATTCTGATAGGTTATGTCTTTATTCTCATTTGTCTCTAAGTATTTTTATGTTCCTCTTTGATTTCCTCTTTTATCCATAAGTCATTCAGCAGCATATTATTTAATTTCCAATTGATTTGGGATCTCCCAGCTTTCTTTTTGTGGTTGATTTATAGTTTTAAGTCATTGTGGTCAGAGAAGATGTTTGGTATGATTTCAATCTTTGTAAATTTGTTGAGAAATGCTTTGTGTCCCAAAATATGATCTATTCTTGAAAATGATCCATGTGCACTTAAGAAGAAAGTGAAATCTGTAGTCATTGGGTGAAGGGATCAGTATATATTTATTAGACCTATCTGTTCCAGATGGTCATTTAAAGCAGTTGTTTCCCTGTTAATTTTATGTCTGGTTGATCTGTCCATAATTATAAGTGGGTGTTGAAGTCTCCTACTATGATTGTGTTGCTGTCAATGTCTCTCAACAATTTCCGTAATACTTGCGTAATATATTTTGATGCTCCTTCATTTGGTGCATACATGTTTGTAAGTGTTATATCTTCTTGCTGGATTGACCCCTTAATCATTACATAATATCCATCTCTGTCTTTTGCTATTCGTTTAGTTGGAAGTCTGTTTTATCCAAATAAGTATTGCTGTTCCTGCTTTTTTTGTGGTTGCCATTTGACTGTAGGATTGTTTTCCAACCACTGACTTTGAGTTTTTATCCTTTGAAACAAGGTGAAGTTTCCTGAATGCAGTAGAAAATTACATTAGGCTTTTTAATCCATTCAGTCACTCTGTGTTGTTTGATTGGTGAGTTCAGTCCATTAGCATTTAGGGTGATTACTGATATGTAGTTGCTTACTGTCATTTGTAATTTGTCTTCTGTGTGTTGTACCAGACAGTATCTTTATTCTTTTCTTCTTCTTAGGTGAAATGGGTGTGGTCATGCTTTGACTGGTTTCCTTTTTTGTTTTCTTCTTTTCTTTTTCTCTGAAGATTTATTCTGAGGTTACCCGGAAGTTACAATGAAGAATTCTAAGTTTATTTCCTATTTTATTTGAAAACAGAGTAGTCTTCCACTCACTCTAACCTTCCTCATTTTTTTGTCTTCTCCTCCCCACTTTTAAAATTTGCTCTCTTACTGTTTTTAAATATGGTTTCTTTATACCTTACATAGCATGTTTTAGTAATTTTCGTAGAACTAGTTTTGTGGTGATCAATTCCCTTAACTTCTGTTTACTGGAAAAGCTTTTTATCATTTCATCAGTTCTGAATGATAATCTTGCAGGATATAGTATCTTAGGTTGATAATCCTTTTCTTTCAGTCTTTTGAATATACCATGCCATTTCCTCGTGGCCTGTAGAATTTCCACTGAAAAATATGCTGACGGTCTTATGGGGACTCCCTTGTATGTGATTCATTTTTCTCTGGATGTTTTTAAGATTTTTTATTTATCTTGTGTTTTTGTCATTTTAATGACAATGTGTCTTGGTGTATGTCTGCTTGGGTTTCTTTTATTAGGGAGTCTTTGAGCCTCCTGGGTCTTGGGGCTTGCTTCACTCTTCAGGTTAGGGAAGTTCTCAGCTACTACTTCTTCAAATACAGTTTCTACCCCTTTTTCTCTCCTCTTTCTGGGACCCCTATAATGCAAATGTTGTTGCTTTTGATGTTATTCCATAGGTTCTGAAAGCTGTCTTCATTTTTTTGCATTCTTTTCTCTGTTGTTTTGCTTGAGTGCATTCCTCTGCCCTATCTTCTAGCTCATTGATTCTATCAGAGGCTTCATCCATCCTATTCTTGAGTCCCTCTAAAGAATTCTTTAGGTCAGCTATTGTGCATTCAATTTTTCTGTTTTGAGCAGCTTCATTTCTTCTCTCTCATTTTTGTTGCTCTCTTTTCCTTCCTCTATTGTTTTCTTGATTTCCATGAGTATGTTTACCACTGTTGCCCTAAATTCA
This sequence comes from Solenodon paradoxus, assembly GCA_004363575.1. NCBI lineage: Eukaryota > Metazoa > Chordata > Mammalia > Eulipotyphla > Solenodontidae > Solenodon > Solenodon paradoxus. The sequence goes on along the minus strand of RJWH01006873.1, from coordinate 29,725 downwards.
TCCTGTGGGAGTTTGCAGAATTCTATTACATTAATATTTTCACCTGGGATTTGGACTTTATCCATCATTTCATGTATATTTCTCTGTGTCTTCACTCTGCTTGGCATTCTGTTTATGTTTCTGTGTATTAGTTTTTCCTGCAGTGTTGGCCTCATGTAGGGTATTGACTTGCACTGAGTAAGCCTGGATTTTGGCTTGGATACTGGGACTTCTTTAGTTTTGTGGCATCACCACGGATTGGATGTGCTGAAGTTCTTATGTGGGCCCTCTGTTGCTGCCCCAAATTTCAGTCTATGGGCTTGGACTTTGTGTGGGGCATGCAGAGCCTTCCCCCAGTGTACCAGTTCAGAAGCAAAATGACCACCTTGCTGTGGGCACACAATTGGCAATTAGGAGGCAGTTTCACCAACATCCACAAGGTGGCGCTAGTGAGTTGCTTTGACGGATTTCCCCCTCTGGAAGGCTCTCTTAGTTTAAGCTTGAGGGTAGGATTTCTAGTTGCAGGTTTTCTGATTGGTGGGTTTTCAGGTTGGCGTGATTTCTTGTTGGCAGAATTTCCAGTTGACAGGATTTCTGATGGGTGGGTCCTTTGGGTCTGGAACAAATTGGGAGGGGTTTGGGCACTTCCCCACAGTGCCTTCTGCTTATGGCTCTGCCAAGTATAATTTTCTCACCGGGCCTTCTGTTCAAACAACTGGGTATTTGTGCCTCTTCTGCCCTGTCCCTGGACCCTCTACCCCATCTCCATGTCCAGGTTCCGATAGGAGGGTTCTCTGCTACTTTTGCGATTCCTGGCAAGGTCGGTTCTTCCCACAGTTCTGCCCCCTCCACCACGAGTGAAATCCTGAATTTGAGTCTTGTGTATAGCTCTGAACATTGACGTTTTTCACCCACTCTTTGTTGTCTTAATTGCTGCTGTGTGTCTATAGTGTCCATGCTTTCTTTTCCTCAGGATTTTTTTTCTGGAAAATAAGTGAGTTTCTAGTTAGTCAGTGGGGAGGTTGTGAGTTTTGCTCCTACCATGTTGCCATCTTAGCTGGAAGTCTCTGGATATTGTTCTTGGAAGAAAGAATACTGGCAGTATGAGCAAATGAGTGGTGTTAGGAGTAGATTCCAGTACTGTCAGAGACTCAGAAATCACAGAAAATCTTGTAGCTAAATCATGTAAACCAGGCAACCACATTGTCAGAAGTTGGCTGACTTTGGAAATAGAGGTAGAGAATGGAGTTGGAAATGATGTGGACATTTACATGTATCCTCTGTAAATCCCTCAACATATTTCATTGAATTAACAATTGGAAGAAAATCCTAATACTTATAAAGGTCCTGATATTATTTAGAATGGAAATATTTTTTAACTCATTTAATTCATCCATGTACATCCACAGTTAGTGAGTATAGTTACAAAATCCACATCCAGATGATGGGGCTAGAGAACCAGTACTCTGAAATTACTGTGCTACATAGTGAGAGTTTACTGTTTATTTAGAAAATATCTTACTCTGCTTCTGCAGATTATTAAATAATTAAGCCAATTAAAATTAGTTGTGTAATTATAAATTATAGCCAATTAGAATTGACTTGTATATATTTTTAAAATATGTGTAAGGTGGGTGAGATGTCTCTGTCTTCAAAGTTATTATACTGTTATGTGGTACAAAAAGAACTCATCTGTTTTGCTCCAGCTGTTACAAGCTTGTCAGTCACTGAAGAAAAGTTTGTGTCAAATTTTCAAAAATACCTGGGATATCTTGAGTCTCTTGCACCATTGTTATTACTGAGAGGTATGACTAGAAACAAACGACACGTAAGATAGACATTTTAATCTTTGCACAAAATCCATTTGGAGTAGGAACTCCAAATTTGGGTGGAAAAGAGGAAGGGAAGACTGAGGTAGGTAGGAATACATGCTGGTTGGCAGGTCATAGAAATATTAACAGAATAGGTAAAAATGATCGAAGAAAGAAATTAAGAGAAAAATTACTGTAGAAAAAACATAAACAGAAGGAAGTGGAGAGAGAAAGTGCATTGGAAGCTAGATGAAAAGACTAAAAATAAAACACCACTTTGAATAAATTGTGGCTTTATTTATGGTTGTGTTACCTAATTGTAACTATAAATTTATTCACTATATTGATTTAATTTTAACCAAATATAACTGTAAATTTATTCACTATCTTAACTTCATTAGATAATGTGCTTACATCTTTCCAAAATATTTGCATTTGAATGAAAGGATTATCCCTGGGAATTATTTTCATGTCTATGAATTTGATTACTCTAGATATATATGTGAAGTCATTCAATATTTGTCCTTTTGTGCTTAGCATAATGTCTTCAAGGTTTATCCATAGTGTAGCATGTATTAGAATTTCCTTTCTTTTTAAGATTGCATAATGTTCCATTGTATATGTATACCACATTTTGTTTATCCATTCATCTATTGATGTACATCTGGGTTGCTTCCATCTTTTGTCAACTGGGAATAATACTGCTATTAAAATGGGTGTGTGCACAGGGTAGTTTTTTGTCTTGTGTGCACAGGGTAGTTTTTTGTCTTAGTAAACTGGTAACTTTTGGAACTTAGGGAAGAGGTGCAAAGTGGGCTTTTAGGATGCTTTGGTTCTAAGCCATTGAAGACAAGTTTGCTTGAGCAAATGAGCCAGTAAATGGGTAAATGGGATCCATCCAAATTTATCAGAGCTTCCTTCATATGTGGATTTGGAAACAAATCTAAGCTTCCAGTTACAAAATAAATAACTACTGAGGATTTAATATATAGTATGATGACTACCATTTATACAACTATATGACATATATATACATGTATATGTATGTATATATATTATTAAGAGAGTCAACCCTAAGAATTCTCATCACAAAAAGTTTTTCTCTTTCTTTATATTGTGTCTATACAACATGATGGATGCTAACTAAACTTATTGCAGCAATAATTTTATAATTATGTCAAACCATTTACTGCACACCTTAAACTTATAGTGATGTATGTCAATTATATCTCAATAAACCTGAAAAAATCCACTAGTAATCAAGTTCTACTTGTCCTCACTTTGTAAATTTTTGTTTCTATTTTCTGAAGTCTTTGAAAAGATGAGAGACAAATGTGTTGAGACAATATTCTTGAATCTCTAACCCAACACTAACATACTATTTTTTCCTTTGCCATATCACATTGCATCCCCAATTATAATATTTTTGAAGCAAATAACTTCCTTTTGAGAGAAAAGAGAATTTTTATCTTTACTAAGATATATACACACACCCTATATATCACCACATCTTTTAGAGACTCATTTCATTAGCTTATCCTTCAAATCCACAATGAAACACAAATTTTATGGAAAACAATGTATCAAACCTCAGTCCACAAAATGTTAATTTTGTGTTTACCAGATTTGGTGATTGTTGTGGGGAGGTGTTCTTTATTGGTGTGTGTTTTGTTCTTTGCAGTGTTTCTCAGAATTTGCATAGTTTCTTCAAAAGTAGAGTGGGTCATGCATAATCTAGAGAGTTTCTGTTGAGGTTAATTTTTAAATTTTATCCAAAAGAAGCAAATCATAGAATGATTCTATTATGTGTTGACATGTGTCTCCCCTACCACAAATTCATATTTTGAAACCTTAACTCCTACTGAATATCCAGCTTTCATTTGATCAGACTTATCAAGAGTGTCCCCTGCTTCAGGATTTTCAAACATGAGCTTATATTAATATATTTATAGTAAAATTCTAAGCCTGTACTTCTTTTTAAATTTTTTTTAACATTCTGTGTGATGAAGTGAGAAATATGTATAAAGAACTTCTGCGGCATACGAACATGTGATAACTGTCAAGGAAAAGTACTTGTGCAATTGAGTTGGAGCAGAACTAGTCTCTTTTTTTCATGGAGACCATTTTTATTTGAAGGCATAACTGACATATCATGGTTATTTGAACTTGGATATTTGGAAGACTTTTTTTTAAATGAACAAAGTGAGCTTGTTATGTCAAGAAAATCAAATGACAGTATTTGTTACCAAAGATAAAATTCCAGGTTTCAAGAGAAAATTAGAATTTTTAAAAGCATATCCACCACCATAAGCTTGCCATCTTCCAAATACTTGAAAAACATTTTCTGACATGATTGGTATTGATATAAGCAAATATGATTTAAAATTTTTGTATAATAAAGTGTGTCAACACACTGGTGAAGCAATATTTTCCAAATGACCAATTCATAGTTTTATAAAATCATGAATTAGTAGAAAATATATTTCACATGTAAGACAGACCAATGAATATTAATGTACAGGTATGTCCAGATATGATATGACATGGTCTCAGGTTCCGTGTTGGAGCTAACCTTTAAAGAACTACCATTTACTGCATTTTCGTATAGGATCAAAGAAAAATAAACAGAATTATCTAAAATTGCTACTGAAATACTTCCTCCTTTTTCTATCATATGTCTGTATGAACTGAACTTTTTTCATACATATACTTCTACCAAAACAACATATTGCAATAGCTAGAATGCAGAAACTGATATGAGAATACAGCTGCTGTTTTCTATTAAGTCAGACAGTTGAAGGAATTTGAAAATGAAAAATAATGCCACCCTTCTCACTAATTTTCTTGCTTTGGGAAAACAGTTCTTTTTCATAAAATATTTTACTTATGTTAAATTGTCATGTTTATTTAAAAATAAGTTTATAAGTATATATTTTTAAGTATTCTGTTTTAATTTTTAATATAAGTATCAATAGATATAACCCACATATACCAAAGCTCATTGGAACCGTCAATAATTTTTGAGGCATGCCATGGTAAAGTAGTGGTTGACACAGTCCACATACATCCTAAGGTCCCAGGTTTGCATCCCTAGGCCAGAGGAACAACTAAGTTGAGAAACTGTAAAGTGCTTCTTCCTCCTCTCTCTTCCTACATGCCTGTCTCTGCTAGCCTTCATTCCTACCTCTTCCATTCCTTTAAAAAAATAATAATTTTTGAAAGTTAAGGGGATTCTGGATTCCAAAAATTTGAGAACTACTGATAAAGGTGACACAGAGTAATGGTTCCCAACGTAAGGTCAGGTAACTATCAAAACCATCTGGGTAGCTTATGATGAAATGCATATTCCTGGGCCTTGTCCCAAATTGAATCATGTTTCTTTAAAAAAAAACTTTAAAGAATTATTATTGTTTCTTCTGTTTACACTACTATTTTATATACAGGATAATAATTGACATCTCAGTCAATGTGTATGTCACATCATATCCACCACCAGAGTTCAAGTGCCTGTCATTACTATGTTTTCACTCTTTCAACCCCAGATTCCCTTCCCTCTCCTTACTCCTCCCTCCTCCCCCACTGTTAACTTATTTCTTGCAATCTGTGAGTTTTATTGTGGGTTTTTTAAAGTTTGTTTATTTATATCCCATATGAGTAAAACCACTTCATCCTTTTTTTTATCTTAGCATAGCATAATCACGTCAAGTTGGAAAACAGTATGGAGATTCCTCAAAAAAATAAAAATGGAACTACCAATTGATCCAGCAATCCCAATATTAAGTTTATGTCCAAAGAATACAAAAACAGTAACCATAAAAGATATTTGCATCCCTACGAATTGGGTTTCTGAAAGGACCGGTCTATATTTGTTTACATATTTTGAAATTTTCATATAAAACAAAGCTTAAATTTAATACTAATGCTAATGTGGCCAGATTTTCCATCTAAGATCCTAGACAATAAAACTTAACACAATACTTCTATGTGAGATTCAAACCAAATGAAATATAACCACACTTATGCAAATACAGTGATGAATGTTCTTTAGACAATATCCACTGCAGAAATAGCTTTGGAAAGAATTTGACATATGGCAATGAGTTGAGTGACAAATATTCTCCATCTTGTTGTGGAGCTGATTATATATTCTCAGAATTTTCTTTCTTTTTGTTCCAAGACTAAAGTTAACCACTGTGGTGGCCATTTGAGATGAGGTTTGGGAGAGAATGTTGAGGTAAGACTGAGTTGGATACAGAAGAGTAGATCTTGACAAGTAAAACATACAGAAGTCAAGCTAAGGTATGTGCTTTTCTGAAAAGCCACATCTGGACCCCTGGGTTAACGTCCTGCCTCATCTTTTGCCTCAGACAAGAGGCCAACCACAGAAAACAAAGAGTATGGAGATTTGTTCACATCTTTAATTTGTCAAATATAGTAACACAAATCCAAAGCACTTTGTCATAAGCATGAATATGTGTATGTATATGCACTCACATTCATGTATATGTGGGTGTTGGAAATTTCAATATTCAACTGGGAAACACAACTTCCTGTGATCTGCTTCCTGGATAAAACATTATCTCTTTCTCGATTACCACTTAAAGTAGGCAACTCTACAGACCCTTGTAGTTGAGCCAGCTAAACAATGGCATGGGTTAGAAGCTAGCATTTGAAAGTGTGTTTTTGGTATATGGTACATGAGCCTTTTTTTCTTTTCTATGACTTTTGTGTTATAGCACCAGGATAATTTTACATAACCAAGCTGTGTACATCGAGATTTTATTACACTCAGTTCATTTGTCATTTTCCTTTGTCTCCTTGAGGGAATTTTATGCCGATCTCCCATTCCTTTCTCAACCCTACACTCTTATCCGTACCATACATATTTCAAAATGATTTTATTCTGATCAAAATTTCTTCTCTAAAATTTCTCCTGAGTTCTATGCAGAATAAAACACAAAATATTTTGTTATTTTCTCCAGTATAATCAGAAGATTTGGCTGACAATTCCCTTATGTTTTATAAAAGTAAGCAATGCAGACATAGGACATTGATTTGAGCAAAGAAAAAAAAGACCAGAAAAGCAAGTTTGTAGTGGCCAAAAACATTAGAGAAGATGAATTAGACTTGTGTAAGTTTAGAATGCCGGTCAGTATAACAGGCTACATTTGTAGGTTTTATCATAATGCCTTTTTCTCCCTTAGTACATTATCCCCTCTTTACTAGCTGGGTTGCTGGCCAGAGAATGATATGCTCTGATTGCTCACAGCTCTCTCCTGCCTCCCCACCCTTTTTACCTCTCTTTTGAGACGTCTTCTGTGACTACCCTCCATTTCAGAACTGCCCCTGAACGCTGAAGCATCTTTCCTTATTCCTTCCAGATTAAGTTTAAGGACAGTCTTTTCTCTGACAGACATTATAGTATCCTTTATTCTATTTGTTTCTCACCACAATTTCATGTAGCAATTATTAGCCCCTTTTTGTAATAAGGAAAAGTCATTTCCAGAGATGTATTTCTCTTAAGATTATTACAACTAGTTAGTACCAGAACAAACAATTTTGGGTATTTATTCTACTGGACTCCCATATTCCCACTCACCTATACAACTTCCTCTTAACCTTAGTTCCTTCAATGGATGCACAATTTAGCACAATCTAAGTTATCAGTGAATAATGAGTTCTCAGTGTGTTCCACACAAGCAGGACTCTGCATTTCAAGGGAGACGTTTTAGAGATGGGAGAGATTCTGCTTGATTTCCAATGGAGTGGCACAAGTTAAGGGATATATTCGGGTAAGACAAAAAAACTCCCAAGGAAATTGAACTTGTAGAGAAAGTTACCAAGCTGGCTATTCTTGGACCACGTCTGGCAAATAGATATATATTTGGCTCACATGATGTTTTAAAGTTTTGACTATTGCCAATATTTAAGACTAGAAGACTAAACATAAAATCTAGATTTGTAGTTTCTCTTAAAAAAATTTTTTTAAATGGAGGATTCTTAGGTGACATGTCTTCACAAGTCCTACAGATCTTCTAGTCTATTTCTGACCTGCTGTAGGCATTTGAATTTCAGACCTCTGAAGTAGAGTAAGGTCTCATCTGCCCATTGGAGAGGTGCCATTCTTGAATGAAGGTTGAAGCTGTAAAGAGACCTGAAGGCTGAAGCTTTTCTTTCCACAAAAGAGGCAATGACTATGTCATTCCCCATAAACTAAGAGTGGGAAACTTTTTACAAAAACAAGACTCCCATTAATTAAAAGGTACCTCAGTCATATGGGCAGGGCTCTATAGTCTGATAGGCAGTGTTCTTATTAAGAGTCAGAATTTTACCTCAATCATAATCAAGATGGTGAGGGCCAGATAGAACTGGCAGTCAGTAATGTTCACCACCATAATTTAGCTAAATCCATGGTCTACAAAAATGTCAATAGGCAGACAAAACTTATAGAAACTTACCCAATTTTATAAGCATTCCTGCTCATCTACGGTGGTCCTCCCAATGCCCACTCATGGGGAAATTGATTTTCTCTGCTGACCCTTAATTAATTGTTATGAATTTCCAACTGGGGGCATATCAAAAGCCATCAAAATTAATGTTTATATCATAATACTAGTTTTAATTCATCGAAATTTTATTTTTAAATAGGAAATATGCTCTAAGATTTAAATACTTTATCTCATTTAATACTTATGCCATTCTTAGAAGTATTTACCATTATGATATCCTTTTTAAACATGGAGAAACTGAGTCCAAAATGTTAAATAATTTACGAACAGTCACACAACTATAAAGCTTGGTGTCAGAATTCTAAACCAGGTATCAGGAATGGCACCATTCTCATGAGCAAAGAGTCTTCCTCTACACTGTTAATTTTAGAAATCTTTAATTAAAAATCTTTCTAGATAAGACAAGAAGTCATGCCAATTCTGCCTGCTTCCTTTTTGCTGTCAATGGACAATGCTTCTACTCTGCTCTATGTATTTATTTTCACATGTTTGGTAATAGGGCAACGAGGGCCCTAATAATACCTTAGAAATTTATTTGATCACTTTTTCATCAAAGATCCCAAATGTAGTTCCCATTCTCTTGCTGATTACCGTATGTGCTCAATTTAACTCAGTACTTGATCTCAATGAGTTGCAACCTCAACCTATGGCAGGTACACTTAGTTTTACATGAACCAAATTAGGAGATCTTTTTAATCAGAGTTCATTTGATATGTGCTGGAAATTTAGCAGTAAGTGGGAAATTTTGAGTAGATATGTTGAAGTTTAGGCAGTACCAATGATTTCCCCTTTGAATAAAAATGACAAATCTTATATGCATGGAAATATGGTATTTGCCTGTGTCTGGATAATTTTATGTCTTACAGCAACATAAATATGGTTATTATTCTCACTACCATAATTCTTCTGCTTTATTTGGGACTTCATTGGAGGGAGGAGCTGCATTGCTTTGTTCTCAGAAGGTTATTATTATTGTTTCCCAAAAGAGAAAGTGTAATGTGTGATGAGTGTTCTTTAGGTGATAGCAAAAACAAAGGTACAAATATAAAAATTTTATATTTGAAGTTAAGTGGGCAGCTTCAAAATATCATAGAAATAAATTCAATGAGACAATTTGGTTAGAAACATCAAGATACATTAGCAATGCCTAAACTGTCTTCCCATAATCTGAAAAGCGTGGCATGAGAAGTGTATTCAAAGGCATTAGCTGTAGGAAATTTGCTACTAGAATCAGGGCTGAGCAGGGAGGGTATAAGGGATGGAGAAAAGAACCTTTCTGCACATGGATCAAAAGTTAAAAGGGAGGCAGTAATAAAAACTGTCCAGCATTCTTGTGTATCAAAAAATAGATTTCACCTCTGAATTACAAAGCAAATGCCCTGAGAGAGTCAATTGCCATATAAAACTTGCAAGGTGTGAGTGTACTCTGGCCCTTCACTTATTCTGATTACTGGAACTGGGGGTATCAAATAAGGTGGGATAGTGGAAAATAAGAAAAATAAAAAGTTAAAAAAAGCCTCGAATGATGGTGGGATGCATGGAGAGAAGTAATAATTTCAGGAAAAATGCTGACAACCAAGGAACAATGCAGTTGTGATATAGGCAATCCAATTTAATTCCAATCAGGGGACTCTGATCTAGGAAGAATGTGAAAATATGGGTGAAGCTTTGCAAGTTCAAGATAGGGAGTATAGTTCTATCTATCTGGTTTGATTTGTTTCAGAAAATACTATAAAAAATGAAAGCGTGAGATATTGAACAACACTCAGTCTGTAAGGTGAGACAAACAGAGATAAGGTAGACCAATAGACCCCAGTAATCAAGATAATACAATTAGACTCTTCATTCGACCTTCTTATAGTTCTGTGGAGAGCCTAGGAATTCATGTACCCTAGCTACAAATTAAAGGAGGATCAAGTGAGTAGTCCACTGTGGGGATACTCGAGGAAAATTACCACTGTTTCTGTCAAAGGGTTCAAATTATAATCTCCCATATGAGACCATAAATCAAAGTATATTTCTAAAGTCTATTAATCAATATTAGTTTCTATTTTTAATAAAAGAAGATGTTGGACTAAGGATACTTGGGGTTATTTTCTAGGAGGGACTAAACTTGGAGGTAATGACAGTAACTTTGCCTAAAATAGAAGTCTACCTATGGTGAAAAATGATGCTAAACCCCTTCTTCTACCAGCACTATATAAGACTCTCAGATGAGAGGATCAGCCAGAAAGGAGTGGTTCAATAATTTGAAGACCAAAAGAAAAGTACCATATTCAGAATTTCAGGAGCGATTTCCCAGCTCAGGAGACCAAAATAAGTCAAAAATGATATATTGAGAGAAACTGGATTCTCAGAGACCCAGAGTGATTGGATATCTAGGATGGACTTGGCATCTGGATAATGGAGAGTAATTATGAAGCAAGAAGTCAGAAGTCTGGGTACTATTTCAAGTCATCATTTATTAAGGATATTTAGACATCATTTATTAAGGAAATCGAGGCTCAAAGAGTTTAGGGCATCTACACAAATTCTGACACATAGGAGTAGCAGAGTCATGATTTAAACCCACTTCAGCTTGACTCTAGAATCCTGTCCTTTTCCTATCCCTGTGATCACTGTACTCTCTGAAAGATAGGTGATCAAAAATAAGACACAATGAGATCTGGTTCTATGAAAGACTTTTAGGATCCCAGGCTCACCACCTTCTAACAGCAAAATTGCAAAAACATCTATTTGGCTACCACAATCTTTGAAAAGAAATGATCCCAGTATCTCCTGAGAGAGAGGAGATGTACGCCTTCATAAAAGGTAGGAGAGGCTAATCTGTCTCTGCATCAGTAAGCTCTGTTCGGAGACACTAGGGCTGCAGGGAGAGACTAGCAAAATGGACACTCTTCAGGAGCTAAAAGACGTTCTCCCACAGCAGAATCCCATGTCTGGGAGCTGGCATTCACTTGATGAACCAGGGGTTTCTGGCACATGGAAAAAGGGCTACTACCACAGTGAATAGAGACATGACTTCCACATAGTTCTGGTATGGGAGGACAGCATTATAGGAAAGCCCCTGGGAGGAAGCACCTGCCCTCTCTATCACTAGCACATTGGTGCAGAGTTGCAACCTGTATTACTGCTTTTTTGTCATGCAGAACTATCTGTGCTTACCACTGCATTTCTGAAGGCAACCAGAGACAGAGTCAGGACAAATAACACCCAAGAAGATAGCTGACTGTTTCCCCACAAGGAGCACTACTTTTTTACCCTTTTCTTGGGGAAAATAATTGGAAGGGCTCCATCAAAATAGAAGATCCCACCACCCTGAAAATACAACAAAATTGTATCCTATTGTTTGGGAACTCCTAAAATCATACCACCAGGACTTAGGGCTTCTTATTCCCCTTGCTGGAACTGCCACTCCTCTGGAAGACAGAGGGACTCTCACAAGGAAGGGTACCACACTAACAACAGCTCCAGACTCTCTTTTTCTGTGGGCTGTGTCATGACTATGACCTGCTTGCTGACTGGGTCAACAATTCTTGGGTTTCACTCTGTGATATTTGTTGTTCATGCCTGTGACTCTAGAAGAAACCTCAGCATTACGTATACCAAATCAGATTACACAACTAAAGGAAGTTCAGCTTTCAAAACAAATGCCTAGGTCTAGCCTATGCAACTCGACAACCTAACACAAGGCTATTACGTCAGGGAAGGCCGAATCATAGAAATGAACACAGAGTGCTAAACAGATCAAAGAAATATATGTAAGTGAAATGGTGGACCTAAACAAAACCTCAGGGGAAAAACTGAATGCTATGGATTTAAGAAAACCAACTTATGAGGGCTTTAAAGCAGCAGTTTTAATGAAACTCACTGAAATGAGGAAAATGAGGGAGAAACAAAAAAGGAACTAAAGAAAATTTTGAGAAATGTGAGTCAGTTCAAAACAGAATTCATTGATCAAAGAACACAACCGAGGGCTTAAGAGTAGAATGGAAGAAGCCTCCAACAGAATCAGTGAGCTAGAAGATAGGACAGTGGGATGCACTCAAGCAGACAAAGAAAGAGAATAAGGAATGAAAACAATGAAGACAGCATATGAGACCTATGGAATAACATCCAGAGGAACACATTTCACATCATAGGGGAAGAAGAGAAGGAAAAAGAAGAAGGAGGAGGAGGAGGAGGAGGAGGAGGCAGAAACTGTATTTGAAGAAATAATGGCTAAGAATTTCCCTAACCTAAAGAAAGAAGCAGATCTCCAGACCCAGGAAGCTCAAAGATATCCAAACAAACAACCAAAAAACCCCAAACAAACCTACAGTAAGACATATTATCATTAAAATGTCAAATATATAAGATAAAAAGAGAATCTTAAAAGCAGCTAGAGAAAAACAATTTTCATACAAAGGTGCTCTATAAGGATGTAAGCAAATTTCTCAGATGAAGCTTTACAGGCTAGAAGGAAAAGTCATGGTATGTTTAAAGTGCTGCAAGAAAAGGATTTCTAACCAAGGATACTCTACCTGCTAGATTAATACTTAGAACTGAAGGAATGACGGAGTTTTTCATACAAGCAAAAGTTAAAGGAATTCATCACCATGGAAACAGCTTTACAAGAAAAATTAATGAAAGTTCTGTAAAATGAAAAAAATCACTTAAAAGCAGAAACACATCAAAACATGAAGTGTGGTGAGGAGGAGAGTAAAAAATAGACTTTTACAATGAGCTCAATACTAGCTTACTTTCAAGTAAAGCATAGAAACTTTTATGTAAACCCCAAGGTCACCTCAAAAGATAACTCAAGGGAAAAATAAAGAATAAAATTAAAAGGGAAATAAAACACAATAAAAATGCTTTTAAATAACACAAATATAGAGCAAAGAACAAAAGTACTGCCTGGAATAACAGCCAGAAAAAAATTAACAAAATGACAATAAACAGTTACATATTAGTAATTACCATAAATTTCAATATATAGAAAACACCAATAAAAAGTAATAGAATGGATTAAAAAATGACCCAACTTTCTGCTGCATTTAGGATACTAATTTATAAATATGAACATAGATTCAAAGCCAATGGTTGGAAGACAAGTCTACAGTCAAATGGTAACCCCCCAAAAGTGGGACAACCATATTTATATCAGATAAAGTAGATTTTCAACTAAAAAAAATAACATAAAACAGGACTGAACATTATATGATGATTAAGGAATCACTTCATCATGATGATATAACCCTTATTAAAATATATGAAACAAAATGAAAGAGATTCAAAATACATACAGCAATTATTGACAAAACTAGCAAGAAAAATTGACTGCAATACTTAAACAATGGACAGAACACTCAAAGAGAAAATAACAGGGAACCAAAATCTTTAAGTGATAAATTAGAACAGATGGGTTTAATAGAATACTTCATCAAACAACTGCAGAATTCACATTTTTCTCAAGTGCTCACATTTTCTCAATGATGGATCATATGCTGGGAAATAAAACATGTCTCAAAAATTTATAAAGATTAAAATTAAACCAGGAAATTACTCTGATCACAATGGCTTAAAACTGGAAATCAACCATAAAAAGAAAGGTAGAAAATTCCAAAATACATGGAGGCTAAATACCACACTCTGAGTGACTTTGGGGTAAATAAGAAAATCAAAGAAGAAGTTAAATGTACTTGCAGAAAAATGATAATGAAGACACAAGCTAACATAACTTATGGGATACAGAAAAAGCAGCACTAAGAAGGAAGTTTCTTGCAATCCAGGAAAATTACATCAAGAAATAAGAAAAATCTCAAATAAAGAATCTAACACTTCATCTAAGGCAACTATAAAAAGAAGAACAATTAAATTCAAAAGTTAGTAGAATAAATGAAATAATAAAAGCTCAAGTAGAAAGAAATGAAATAGAAATCAAATAGATAATTCAAAAGAGAAATAAAAACAAAAACTCATATAAAAATAAAATTGACAAAACTTTGGTTAGGCTCATTAAAAAGTCATAACTAGAATCAAATGATATGGGAGAAGTCACAACAGATACCTCAGAAATACAAAACATCATGAGTATACTATGAGCAGCTCTATACCAATAAACTGGACAACCCTGAGACCATGAAAAGAATTTTAGAAACATACAGTCAGCCAAGACTGAATCAGGAAGATATAGAAAACCTGAACAGGACAAGAAAACTTGAATCAAGGAAATAAAAGAGGTAATCAAAAGACTCCTACAAAATGAAAGGCCAGGCCCAGACGACTATACTAGAGAGATTTACCAAAACTTTGGAGAAGAATTACTACCTATTTTTCCAAAACTCTTCCAAAAAGTTAAAGAACAGAGAATACTTCCAAACACTTTCTATCAGGCCAACATTACACTGATAACAAAAGCTGATAAAGATGTCACCAAAAAAATTTATAGACAAATATACCTAATGAACATAGACACAAAAATTCTCAACAAAATATTAGCAAACTGTCTGTACATCAAAATGATCATCCATCGTGACCAAATGGAATTTATCCCAGGAGTGCAAGGATGGTTTAACATAAGCAAATCTGTTAATGTAATACACCACATCAACAAGTGCAAAGAGAAAATTATGTGGTCAATACCCATTTATGATAAGAATTCTACATAAAATGGTGATGGAAAGTACATATCTAACATAATAAAGGCAATATATGATAAACCCACAGTCAACATCAAACTCAATGGTGAAAAAACTGAAAGCATTTCCTCTAAGATCAGGAATGAGACAAATCTGTCCCCTCTCACCACTGTTATTGGAGATCTTAGACAAAGCAAATACACAAGAAGAAATAAATACAAATTGGAAAGGATGAAATAAATCTATCACTATTTGCAGATGACATGATATTATATGTATAAAACCCTAAAACTCCATCAAAAACTACTAGAATTAACAATGAGTAAAGTAAGGTAATAGGCTAAAAAATCAATACACAAAATATTGTTGTATTTTATATGCAAATAATATAAGAAAGAATGAACTGAAGAAAACTACCCAATTTACAATAGAAGCAAAATAAATTAAATATCTTAGGTTATATTTAACAAAGAAGGGGAAGACCTTTACAATGAAAACTATAAAAACTTTCTTTAAAGAAACAGAGGAGGATACAAAGAGCATGTGGTCATGCTGGTAAGAAGTATCATTGCTAAATGGTCATCTTACCTAAAGCAATATAAATTCTAATGCTGTCTCCATCAAAATCCCACTGATATTTTTAAGAAAACAGAAAATTTTAAATTTTTCTGAAATAGCAAAAGAACCCAAATAACCAAAACAATCATTGGAAAAAAAAGAACAAAACTGGAGGTATTGTACTCCCAAATCCTGAGTTATGCTATAGAGTGATAGTGATAAACAAACAAACAAACAACTGTATGATATTGGAATAAAAGCAGAGACATAGATCAGTGGAATAGTACTGAATCACCAGAAATAAACTCACACATATATGGTCAGTTAATTATGATAAAGGAGCCAAGAGCATATGATGGAGAAAGCTACATACAAAAGAATGAATCTAGACCACTCTCTAACACCACACACAAAAATTAATTCAAAATAGACTAGAGACTTGGATGTAAGACTGGAAAACATAAAATACTTAAAAGATAACATATAAAGACACTCAATAACATATAAAGACACTCAGTCTTAGAGAGGTCTTTGAGGACTCAATTGCAATGTTAAAGGAAACAAAAATACAAATGGGACTATATCAAACTAAAAATCTTCTGCACAGTGAAAGGTGAAGGAAACTATCACCCAAATAAACACCCAACCTGCTGACTTGGAGAAGGTATTTGCATATCATATATCTGACAAGGGCTTAATATTCAAAATATACAACGAACTTACAAATTTCAATAACAAATAAACATTCAAAAATCAAGTATAAGAATCAAGGAGACATTTCTCCAAAGAAGATACACAAATTCTCAATGGGCATATTAAAAGATGTTCTACCTTACTTGTTATTAGGGAAATGCAAGTAAAAAATACAACAAGATATCCCTTTATATCTGTGAGGTTATTGTTCAAAAGTTTGGAAGCTACATATGTTGGGGAGCATATGGAGAAAAAGGAACATGTTTACGCAGTTGATGGCAGTGCAAATTAGTGTAATCCTTATGGAAAGAAGTATGGAGATTTCTTAAAAATTGAGAATGGAAATCCCATATGATCCTGTCATCCCACTTCTGGGCGTTTATCCAAAAGACACAAAAGCACTAATTTTCTGAGATATATGCACCCTCATGTTTATTGAATTTTTTTTTACAATAGCCAAGAACTGGAAACTACCTAAGTGCCCATCATCAGATGAATGGACAAAGAAGATATGGTATTTATACACAATTATAAAGATGAAATCCTATCATTTGCTACAACATGGGTGGAACTGGAGGGGACTATGCTTAGTGAAATTAATCAACAGGAGAAAGACAAATGCTAGATGATCTCACTCATATGTGGAATGTAAAGAAACAAAGCAAAGGAAAAACCAGTCCCGTATATTGACAATAGAACTAAAGTTACCAGTAGGGAATGGGGTGGAGGGTGGGAGCATATATTGGAGGTAGCCAATGTACAGTTGTGAAGGACTTTTGATAATTTGGTGATAGGCAAAATATGTTGCCTTATATTTGAGGAATGGGGAATATGCACATATGGGATTACATTATTTTGTAAACCTTAGTTACCTCAATAAATATTGAATTGAAATAAATAAAAGACACAATGAGCCTATGTGTCGGCAAGTTGACCTTAGTTTGTGGTTCCTAATGCTCTCTCTATCTCAGTAGCAAACTGTTAAACATTTGTTAACAAGCCTAGAGACACAAGTAAAAGAGAAGTTATTCTACATGTTTTTTCTAACAAAATAATCTTTGCAACTTCTAAATCCCCTTGAGCAATAATGTCCAATTTACAGAATTTAGTGGTACCTGGTTAGGATGCCACTTGAGAGTCCCATGTTCAATTTTAGGCTCCTGATGACCAGACTAGACTGAGTATGACCTCAACATTAGGTGGTCAAAGGCAACATCAACTAAAGACAAGGCCAAGCCTTTTAGAGTGCATGTTGCATTAGGGAAGTAGTTCAAGATTAAGACTCAATATTATGAGACATGCTTTTATGAGGTGCTAGCTGCCTGGCATAAGAAGAGGTCTCACATTTTAGGTACTAAGTGGAACAGAATGGATATATCTTGTTTCTTTATCCTCTGAGAGTTTAAGTTACACAGAGAGGTATTAGAATAATAGCATTTTAAAAATAGACTTGAAAAAAATCATGATTTAAATTTTTATTAGCACTTGGAACTTACTGAAACCCACAATTGGATGTTTTTTAAATTTATGTTTATACAGGCTAAAAGAAACAGCCAAGTGTGACTCCCAGCCATGATTAGTAGACAGTATACTTTTGTTAATTCTACCATCTCAGTAGAAAACCAATATCTAATTTATAAACAATCTTTCCCCCTCACATTAGTGGCTATTAGTTAGCATAGTGGTGAGAACTCATTTAACCATGCTACTCCTGGTGGAATAGCAGTTGTGCCCACCACCTCCAGTCTAGTGAAATCCACATATATTACAAGGACCTGGGTTCACAACCTAGGCAGAAGGAAACAACCAAGATGAGCAACTAAATAAAATAAATTTTAGAAAAATTCTTCTTCTTTCTTCCCTGCAATTTTCCTTTAAAAAAAACTAACTTATGCATGAATGATATATGTGCAAATCCCAACTTAGTTAATATGTTTCATGACATAAATATCAAAAGAATATGTATCTACATAGAGCTGCAAATATACTTGGTAACAGCTTTAAAATGACCCAAAGTGAATTTACTATCATGAAAGTCTGGCACTCTACATGTACATATATTTTGTTCTGTGTCTGAATGTGTTTTCTTAAAATAATTTTATGTGCCCTCATTTTCTCTTTTTCTGTCTAACTGCCTGATTTCATTTTATGTATTAACTATAGTTTAATATCATTTTCTCCAAAAAGTATAATACTCATTCAACAAGGACACTGTCAGAAGAAGTTAGCTTGTGGTGGTGTTTGCAATAAAGTGGCAAATTTGGTAGGAAATTAATGGGAAAATCTATAGCTCTACCAGTCTGGGTTCTGATTGGAGAATGCAATGGACATATTAAACATTTAATAGGAGCACTTTGAAAATAAGAATATGATAGAAGGGTTAGATAAGCTCTTCACAGTTTATCTATCTCCACAATTAGGTAAGTGAACACTGACCGACAAACTACTGGCACTTATAGGAGAATTAAGGAGCCCCAGAAGAAGGTGAAAGACAAGCAGACATGGAAGTTGCCTGAATTATATAATATATACATAAAGTTGTACACTGTCACCTAAAGTATACTTGTGCTAAGACAACAACATATACTATAGACCTTAATGCAATGAATACAGTTTAAAAAGGAGTTACAACTATTAAGTCAGCAAAGAAGAAATATCTCAAATCATTTGCTTCAATTTCTACCTCAAGGATCTGAAAAAGAACAAAGTGGGTCTGAAATTAGTAGAAGAAAGGAAATAATAAATATTAGAGTAAATAGAAAACGATAGAGAAAATCAATGAAATCGAAAGTTGATGTTCTTAAGACTAAAAAATTGACAAAAATGTAGCCAGGCTTATGGGAGGTAGGAAAGAGAGCAAATGCAAATTACCAATATCAGAAGTGGGAGTGGTGTCTTCACAACAGATTATAAAGTTATTAAAAAGGATAATCAGAACATATAATTAACACTTTTAAGGAAATGAATTTGACAATAGATGAAATGGAAAAAATAAATTAAATAACATAAATTGCCAATGCTTGCTCATGAAGAGTTAGATAAAATCAATAGCCCTGTATCTAGTAATTTGAATCTGTAGGTAAAAACCTCACAAAGAAACTCCAGGCTCAGGTGCCTTTCCTGGTGACTTCTATCAAAGATTTAAGGAAGAATTAATACCATTTCTACACAAAATCTTTTGTAATATTGAAAAGGAGACATTTTCCAACTATTTTAGCATAGCTACAGTTATCCTAACACCCAAACTAGACAGAAAAATTATAAGAAAACTATGAAATAGTGTACCTCATGCATACAGATTTAAAAATTCTACCAACATTTAAGCAAATCAAATCCAACAACATAAAAAGACTATGCCATTACCAAATGGTGTTTATTTCTGAAACACAAAGTTTATTTAAAACTTAAAAAAAATCAATTAATATAATTAAATATATTATTAAACTAGAACAAAACGATTGTACTCTCAACATTCATACAGAAGATATTTAACCAAATCCACCACTCATTCCTGATAAGAAAAAAAATTCCCACTGAATTAAGAATAGAAGGGAAATTCCTCAACGTGATAAAGGACATCTTTGTAAAACCTATAGTTAACATAACAGAATGGTGAAAAACTGAATTCTTTCTTCCTTAGGAAGGAAATAGTGAAGGATATAGAAGTTCTAGTCAGTAAAATCTGGAAAGAAAAATAAATAAATAATTTCCAGACTAGAAAGAAGGAATAAAATTATTATTCCAATATAATGTGAATATTTATGCAAAATATGATGTAATTTGTAAAAAAGGCCACTATGACTAATTTACCTATGTTGCAGAACATAAAATCAATCAATAAAAATTAATTTATTTCTACATGGCAGTAATAAGCTATTGAAAATTAAAATGATAGAACAGCATCATTTATAACAACAGGAAAATATGAAATAAGGTTAGTTATGAGAAAATATGTCAAAGATCTGCATACCGAAATTAGAAAACATTGGCAAGAGAAATTAAGTAGACCTAAATAAATCTAAAGGCCTACCCACATGAAATGAAAAGCTTAATATTGTTAAAATATTAAGTCTGTATATTGATTTATAGGTTAAATGACATTTGAAAGAAAATCACAACAGGGACACACCCTGGTGACCTAGCAGATAAGGCTATAGGATGTGGTCTACATACACCTCAGGACTCAGGTTCAAGACCTCAGATCAGGGGGGAGAAAAACTAAGATGAACAACAAAATAAAACAAAGTGCTTCTTTCTATGCGCTCTTTCTCCCTGCCTGCCTGTTTGCGTTCATTCCTCCCTGCACCTTTCCTTTAAAAAAAAATAGAAAGAAAGTCCCAGCAGGAGTTTTTGGTAGAAATGAAAAATTGATTCTAACCTTTATATGGTTAACACGAAGGTGCCAGAAAAAGCCAAAACAAGCATGAAAAAGAAAAACACAGTTGGAAGACTAACATCACTGAATTTCAAGACTTATTATAAAGAAACAGTTATCATGACATTGTGATACACCAATGGAACCAAATGGAGAGCACAGAATTATCCTCTCACATATATGGACAAGAGATTTTCAGAAATAAAAGAAAATTCAGTAGTGAAGGTAGAGTTTATTTTTTGACAAATGGTAATGTAATAAATGGATAACCATATGTAATAACAAAACAATAAATAACAATAAAACATGTATTCTGTTCCATGTTGCACAGAATATATGAAAATTGACTTTCAAATGACTCATAAACCTAGATATAAAACCTTAAGTTATAAATTTCTAGAAGTAAACATAGGATCAAATCTTCATAACTTTGAGTTTAATGAAGATTTCTTAGCTAGAACACAAAAAGCACAATTATAAAAGAACATATTGAAAACTGAACTTTATAAAAATTTCAAATCTCTGAATAAATATTTTTCCAAAGAAATACAAATGGCCAATAAACTCATGAAAAGATGCTCAATATTGTTATTCATCAAAGATATGCAAATTAAAACCATAATGAAATATCATCTCACATTCATAAGGATGGCTATTATCAATCAAACAACAAAACTCCACAAGAGGCAAGCTGCTGACAAGGAGGTGTAGAGAAGATAACCTTTGTGCTCTGTTGGTGGGAATGCAGAATAGTGTGGTCATTATAGAAACCAGTATGCAGGTTCCTCAAAAAACTAAAATTCAACTACCATATGATCCAGCAGTGCCATCTCTGGGTATATATCCATAGAAAATCAAATCAGGATCTCAAAGAGATATTATTACCTAATGTTCATTGAAGTGATATTCACAACAGCCAAGATATGGAACAAATAAATATTTTTAGATGGGTATATAGATAGTCAGAAGTCACATGGCATTACTTCTGTCATAGTTGTTTGGAGCATTTACGAGCCCATCCAAGCTGAAGGGGTTAAGAAATTGATTCTTGTCTCTTGACAGTGGGTGGCAAGTTGTGTGAAATAAAATATTGCTGTGTCTAGTTAGACAAAATGCAAATTGATACATGGGATTTCAGGAAAATTCTTGTTGGCCAATTCCAAAAGACACATTTTTCAAAGAACAAAAGGGAACTTGGAGTTATAACAGATAAGAATACTGCTGAATAATACAGGTATGTGGGTAGAAGAGTCTAAATTCTGTCTGTGTATATAAATAGGAAAGTAGGATAGTGGGTAACATTGAGAGATAGACTTTTAAAAATGCCCAAACTTTATGACTGATTGAATTAGGAAAAGGAGAGATAAAAGTCAATGATGACTCCTGGGATTTTTATATATGATCACAAATGATCCTTTGAAGAGCAGGGAGGCCCCTGAAAAAACGCAAGTAACTGGACATGTGATTCACCATGATGAATATGTGTGTGAATTGAAGGTAAAATACACAAGGTTGACATAAATGTGTATAAACAGTTCTAGGAGGGCTAAAATTCAGAATGACTTAAGGTATATGGAAAACATAAAGAACACAAATAAGAAAGATATTGAGAACTCTTACTCAATAAAATGAATGTAAAGTATATCCTGAGGACAACTGGAGTGTGTGAGAGGACTCAGAAGAACAAAGATGGTACTGTAGTTCAGGTTTCCTGAGAAACAGACTCTAATCCAGAGATATTAGGCTGTACCTCAGGAACAGCACTATGGAGGAATAACTTGAGAGAGGGAGAAATTGAATGCAATTTATTATAGAAAATACTTGAGGTTGGGAGAGACTTGCAGAGTTGTCTTATCTTGAGTCAAGAAAGCCAGATATTTATGAACTCACATTCACTAGTTGATTAAAGGGGCATATCCCCCACCTTCACCTCAGGAGTGGGAAGTAACCTTTTGAAAGAAGTGACTCTCTTTACCACAGGGAAATTACCTGAGAGGAACACAGCTGTAAGTTGTCAGTAACCCAAACTCCCAGAAGCTGGGGAAATCAGTTTCTCGTTCCTGGAGTGAGTACCAGTGCACTATAGCAGTGCCCCAATTTACAAAAGGAAGAGAAATTTAGATTCCAGAAACTGTGTATCAGTGAACTTCATATGATACCTCAAAAACATTCTAATGTAATTAATAGATACCCTTGGAGCCCTTAGAAAAGACAACGGTGATGACTAAGAACCTAGGTGGTGTCATTGAGATCAAGTAACACCAATAAAATGCATGAATTTATTAATGTCCATCAAACTGATTGTCTCCAGGCTCCACTTTGTTTTTTTTTCAGCAACTTAAGTGCCTGAGTGGATGCATATAAAACATATTTATCAAACCTACAAATGGCCCAGACTTTGAAGGATGGCCAAACCAATAAATAAATACAATTAAAACATAAGATATTTTTAAAACCTTATCTTAAAAAATCAACAAAATGAAACTTAGTAAGGATAAATGTAAAGTAGTTCATCAAGATCTAAGGAGTGCAAAAAGGAAGAGATTTGACTTAATAGCAGTTCAGTACTGAAATTCATTAAAATAAATATGGTATTATAAACAATTGAAATCCCAACTTATCCAAGACTATCAGAAAGAATGTTCTACCAGAGAGTGAGAATTTACCAGATAATCACAGTGTAGGTAAAGGCAAGAAATCTGCCTCAGCAGAGGTGGTGGCCTTGGAATCCCTGAGAGTGACCTTTGCTATCATGGTAGAGTTGAGTACCTTATAAGGGGTATCGGATAGACTTTAATATGGTCCCTATAATTCCCACTTCCTGCTATTCAATTCCCTCCCATTGAGTGTAAACAGGATCTGTGATTTGTTTCTATCTGATAGAACATTGTAATGGTGACAGGATGTAACTTACGTGATTATATTTGTTTTTATACAATTCTATCTTTCTAACTGGCTCACCCTCTTTCTCCATTGCTTACTTTGGAGAAGCAAACTGCCATGCTGTTAAAGGGTCTAGGGAGAGGTCCACATGACAAAGAACTGCAGGAACTGAAAAATGCCTCCAGCTGATGGCCAGTAAAAGTGAAGCCTTCTGTTCTGCAATCAAAAGGGAATGAATTCTGCCAACAACCTGAGTTTGGAAGATGATCCATGACTAACTGATCCTTTAGATAATAACTGAGACCTCATTAGCACCTGAATCAGAGCCTGGCAGAAAACCCGACTAAGCCATGTGCAGACTCCTTATCCACATAAACTTTGAGAAAGTAAATGCATGTTATTTTAAGCTGTTAAGTTTGTGGTGATTTGTTACCTAATAGTAGATAAGTAATACAGAAGGAGAGGTGCAGCAAGAAGGAGCCTCTATTGACCTGTGAGAAAAGTGAAATCACTTCTAAAAGGAGTGGCATTTTAGAAAGGAAACAGGGGTTGAAGTGAAGTGTTTCTATATTTGTGAGGTAACAAATATGTGATCACTTACATGTCTATACTTGATCCAATTATTGTGGCCTCACACTCTTAATTAGCCAGGCCTGGTTCATGTGATCAACCTTAACATTTGTTATGCAGGTGTTCACATTCTGGCAAAGTAATGCCCTGCCTAGTATATAGTCCACAGAAATCACAAGAAGACACAGGTGGCAAGGACAGCACCTTTATTGTACTGATGACAGGGAGTTCCGAAGGCAGCAGGTCGGTCATGCTTTCAGAAAGCTACTGCACCACCGGAGGGGAGAGGGGCTCTTTTATAGGGTTATAAGGAGAGGGAGAGTAGTGAGTGGGCAGGAACAGCCAAATGGGCAAGAACGAAGAACAGTCAAGTAGGCAAGGACAGCAACAATCCAGGGCAGGACATCTCAGGTACTGTCAGTGCAGGCAGAGGCAGTTATCATCTAGGAAAGTCCATCTGTTACATTCAAGTCTGTGCTCAGTATTGGCCAGGTGCCAGCCTCAATTTCAAGTTTGGACATGGATCATGATCTCACACTACCTTACAGCATAAAATCTTGGAACAGTTAGAAGATCCTATTTCCTCAGCTCACCACTAGTTCACTGAAAGCTGCAACAGACAGTTTCAAACTTACCAATAACTTTTCAACTTCAAGATCCTGAGTCTCTCTGCTTTTCTGCCTTTGGGTTTCTTCATGTAGGGCAACCCAGAAACATTGGAAATGCCACACTACTTGAGGAAAGTTTTGATGAGGAAAGAGAGTCAGAGCTTAAAGACTTCAGCTTCCCTATCCCTTGATGAAACAATTGAAGCATATCCCACACAATTCCTCTGAGGGCTCCAATGGAATTGAGCCAACAGCCCATTAGCAAACCCTTTATTGACTATCTTCCTTTCTATATCACTTACCCCACTCTTTCTCACATGTGCTTCTGGTATCACCTCCCAAATACACCGCCCACATGAAGAACTTTTTTCACAGTTTTATTTGTAGAAGTTCAAAGTAAAACAGAGGGTCAAGCCCACTTGTATCACCTAAATTGATGGGGGGTGGTGTTTCCAACTGAAAACAGGAAATGCATTGAGAGCAAATCTAAATACCAGATTTCACTGAGAAGATCTGATTTCAGGAAGGTTTCCAACTTCATTGATCTTATTCCTCAGGGAATATTATCATCAATAGCCCACACTTTCACCATATCCATTCCTCTTACTGTAAAAGGTTACTGGGAACTGGAGAAGCCAAGTTAGAGCATTTGATGAACTGAAGAAAGTCCATTCCTTCACCTAGAAATAGTTAAAATACAAGTTTTATAGACAGGGTCAATGGCATAATCTCTATATATAAAGATAAACTTGACTAATAGGTCTCTGCAGTTGAGGGAAAACTTAAAAAAGTGTGAAGAAAATATAATTTTGCATACATACAGAGTATCTTATTTTGATGCCAAGAAGATTCAGACTATATACTGTTCTTTCTTTGCTTT
The DNA here is from genome assembly GCA_004363575.1 of Solenodon paradoxus. Taxonomy (NCBI): domain Eukaryota; kingdom Metazoa; phylum Chordata; class Mammalia; order Eulipotyphla; family Solenodontidae; genus Solenodon; species Solenodon paradoxus. Next base: position 4,239 of record RJWH01006873.1, on the reverse strand, counting down.
TATAAAATAGTCCAAAGAGATCTAGAAATCAATGATCAGAAAACTATTTTGCTATGTACCTAGCATATTATGGCAGAGATAATATTCATTCTTGCCTTGCTGAAAGTAACTGAAACAGTTTTCATGGAGAAAGGAGTGGGACTTGACTTTTATCTTGAATTTGCAGAGGAGAAATCTGGTAGAAAAAATATGATCAAAGACAATTTTAGTACAACCCATTTCCCCCTAGACTTGGCTGTCCTTCCACACATGGTTTGAGTTTTTTTCCCTTTTCTTCTCAGCCTGTTCCTGTTTATCTCTTCATGGCTAATTAAAACTCTGTCTTACATTTGTACTTATCCACCACCAGATCGTCATCACCCAGAGCCAGCTCAAGTACCTGATCCTCCATTAACTAATGCTTCCCAACAATTGTGATACTCTTTTAGATCTTGATAGCAGTTTGGTACCAGTAAATAGATATAATGCCTGACTGTATAGGCTACAGCTAAATCTAATGGATCCATGATTGAGGTTAATGAATGAGAACATTAAAATACTAAAGATTGATGTAAATGCTTTCTCTGGGTGCAGTCAAAGGGAAGAATAAAATTTAGAGCTAGGGAAAAGTATGACTGACTATGGTGGATTGATTAGACCATTGAATATCATTGGAATTTCTCCAAAAGGGAAGTCACAGGGCAAAACTAGGGTTTTGTGAGGATTGTTCTTACAGTAGATCGATATAGAATTAACTGAAGGAAGGGAAGACCATAAAAAGAAAGATTAATGAGTGATTAAATTTCACAAGCTAAATCTCTAACATTTTGGCTGAGGTTTATAATAGTCATTGAAATTATTTTTTTATTTAAATATATTAATAAAGTGTTAGATTGTGTTGAGTTATGATTACCAGATGGTGACCATTTTTTCTCCTTTTGGTGTATGAGTCTATTAAATTGGGTAATTTTTAAAAGCCATTAAACTACCTGTGGATTTAAATGATAAATTTACTCATCTGCAAAATACCTCCATTTGTTAAACTAACTAAAATTGAAAAAAAAATTCTTAGCATGAATTAAAATGTTAAAATACATATTTTTCAGTTTTCAAAAACAAATTATTATATCTTCTAGTGGGTATATTCTTTCCCTGGGTATTAAGCCTTCTAGCAGAGTAGAGTTCAGAGTTTGAGGAAGCAAACACACAGAAAGAACAATTTTGAAGATGTTGTTATACACACTTCTCTCCTTTGATTCTTATCCATGGCAACAAGAATAAAAGTTCTCTTCCTTTTACCCCTCTCTATGCTGTCTTTTAACAACCTACTATCTTATCCTCAGTGTGAAAAAAACCCTTAACCTCTCATTCCTTTACAATCACCAAGATCAATCCTAAGCCATCCCCTAAAACAACTATTCAGACCCACTCCTAATCTCCACATCTGTTGCTACCAAACCCATACCAGACAATAGTATCATAAATAAAGGCATACCAGAACCCACAACTACAAATTCCATTTAAAGCAACCCATTCTTATGCTCTGGCAATTTGTACACTTTGGAATTCCAGCTACAGATAGCTCTCTTGATCAATAATACCACCTTTATTTCCACTTGTAGTCCAAGCATTCTTAAAAGGTTCTACATTGTCAATTTGCTCATTCAAGAACTTTTAATTCTGACACTGTTAGCTTAATAATTATTGAAACTCTTCCTGACATCATGCACCCCCTGTTTTTCTCCTCAATAGGTCTATCAAGACACAGTTTGTCTGAGGCCCCTTTTCTTTCCTCTCTATAACTTTTCCTATGAGGCGTACTCACTCACATCCACAGGTGGTTACTGAAAATGATATAACTTCACCCCAAACTTCTCCTCTGAGATTCAGATCAATGTAACCAGTGTCTTCCTTAACACTTTCCTTTTCGCTTCAACGGATCCAAGTTCAACCTAATGCTTTCTCTTCAATATCTGGCCCCAAAATGTTCCTTACTTTAGTCAGTAGTTCCACAAATTGCCCATGATAGAAACCCATGGATCATATTTGGCACCTCCATCTTTCTAACTCTTCATAATCAATCAATAACCAAGGCCTGTCAATTTTCCTTCCTATACCCATTCACTTCCATCCACCTCTTCTATTACCATAGTCCAAGCTATAATCATTGCCTGGATTATTAGAACAATTTCCTGAAAGGGCTCCTTGTACCCAATCTGCCCCTAATCCATAGAATGTAATCACAAAATGAGAGTCTTGGTATTTATTTTAGTGTCTCTCCAGATAACTTTCATTGACTGCCCATTGTTCTGAACATAAGGATACACAAATGAAAATGCCATGTCTTTCAAAGGTGATCTGACACTTAAGCTACATTTCCAGTCACTCTACCCCTCACTTGGTGTAGTCTAGTTACACTAATTTTATTTGTGTGCCTTGGATGTACCGTTCCATCCATAACACAGAGCCCTCTCTGAAACATTGTATAAAGCATTGTTTCCTTTTTTCTCATACTTCAGAGCTCAGGTCAAACTTAACTTTCTGAAGAAAGCCAGGTACAAATGCTTTCTCCCTCACATCAAAGCACAAAAGAATGTCCCAAGACAGGAAAGTAGGGCATTTGTTGGACTGTGATTTACCATTCTTCTTAACATCTGTTTTAAATGTTGGCAGCTCTATAAGCTCTTTTTTGCAAAATTTCCCTGCATCTCTTCATATACTCACAGGTCATAGCTGCATACTTGAGGTCTACATCATCAACAAACTTGTTGACAATTGATATGACTTTGAGATATAAAGGGAACACATTCATCCCTTCATTGTTCCCATTGATCTTGGGATCAAGGAGTTGTTATTTTAATAGCTGCTGAGTTATGTAAAACAAGTTTCCTTTTTCAGTCCTCTGGTTCACAAATCTCCAATAGTTGGAGGTCAGTGCTAAATTTAGGATGGCGAAAGTTACACTGTTTGCTTAGTCAAACAATACACTATTTTCCTGAATTTAATATTGAGAATGCACATATTTTTCCTATTCATAAAATACACACTATGACTACTGTTCAGCTTGGGGATTTTAATAGTAATATTTTTACCTTCTCAAACCATTCACTTTCACCCTCTTCACCAATGTTTTTTGCTTTACCAAAATTTCCTTACAATTTTCTGCATTTCATTCTGTCTTACATGTTTCCTGGTTTCATACTAGAATTTAGTGCTAAAACTACCATTTACAGAAAAACATTTTGCTAATTGTCCTTCAATTTGGTTAACTTACATGAGTTACATTGCTAAGTTGTGACTAGATATTCAAACTATTGCTGAACTGTTCAAAACAAAAAAATTAATAACAATCTACTCCAGAAATGGGAAAATAGGGAAAATTCCTAAGATTTGATTGATATTAACATTAATTATTTAGAGAATTTTTTCCTTTCCCCCAGCTTTATTCAGACAAAATTGGCGTGTAACCTTGTGTAAATTTAAGATATACAATGCGTTGATTTTATGTACGTAGATATCATGAAATGATTACCACAATAAGATTAATTAACATATCTATCACCTCACATAATTAGAATTTTTGAGTGTGATAAGAACTTTAAAAACTACTCTCTTAGCAACTTTTGAGGATATAATTAAGTATTGCTAACTATATCATTCTGCCCATTATATCTCCAGAACATAATCACTTTACAAGTGGAAATTTGTACCCTTTGACAATTTTCATCCATTTCCACCACCTGATCCTCCTAAACCTTGGCAAATATAAATCTGTTCTGCTTCTAAGAGTTTGACACTTTAGAGATTCCACATATGTGTGAGATCATGCAGTATTTGTCTTTTTCTGTCTGAATAATTTCATACAGCATAATGACCTTTAGATTCATCCAGGGATTGACTTCTGGATGGTGACTTGATAGGAAGTACTTTTGGGTTGCTTGCCACAGACAGCAAAAAAAAAAACACCCCCAAATCACCTGCTTTCCTTGAACAAACACTAAGAAATGACTGGCATTTCACCTGGAGACAGAACAGCTGAAGACTAATGGTGGGTGAGGGCACCTGGCATGGTTCTCAACTAACCCTCTGATTTGGATTTGATGGGGCTTGGGGGTCTCCAGATGCATGGTGGAGCAGAGGCTAGGAATTCGGGACCAGCTGTGGAGGCAGTAAGAGGTGGGCCCAGTGGGATTGAGACATGGAGCCGTGGAGAGCCAACTTGGGAGGGGGTGAAAGGAGAGCCAGTGCATGGGGAGCTGA